>JAQIXI010000037.1:0-46853 GCA_034700165.1 Galumnidae sp. Gr-Ori-00277 | reverse complement strand
AAGTAAGTTATGTCACAATTCTGTTTCATTGCCTGATTTGTTGCCATTGCTTTGCCATTGCATTGCTATTCACTGCTATTCACTGCTTATATTTTATATTTTCCTCTGCATATGTCAGTCCATAAGTTGCAACCCATAAGTGCACTTAAAAACAATATTTCTCTTTCAATTATATACACATTTGCCTCACTTTTCTAAATATATACTCAAAATCTATTACTTAATCCGATTATAGTTTTTTCAGTCATTAATGTTACAAAAGGTTCACAAAATATGTTTTTATATTAATTTCATGAAAAACACAAAAATTGATGCATTTGTCAATTGATTTCATTGAAATTCAAATCACTTAAATCACTGAAAAGTGTATTAAACAGATTAATCACATCTTTTATAAATAACTGATTTTATTTGAGTGCTTTAAAGGGCTTAACATTTATAATATAAACGACGGCTTAGTTTTAATCCTCAGTTATTAATTGTCTCATTATGTGTATTGTGTTGTTCCCCACCTTATCGTTTCACTTAATTAATATTTAAATGGCGGATATCTTTTAATTTCCATAAATTCTTTCCTTTATAAAAGTTGTTAAACTCTTTGCAATCAATTTATTGATTGAGGATTCCGTTGGAAGAGATGTTAGTTTTTTATTATATGAATTTGCGTGATATCCCAACCCATTTCCAAACTGATCTATATTTTCTCTCCAAATAATATCTTTATAACAGTTTATCTTTATTTATGATTAGCCAAACATTCACTTTAAGAATCTCTCAATTATTGCACTTTTTTTTAATATTTTTATTTGATTTTCATTATATTTTCTGTAATTCATTTGACTTTATCTCATAAATTATGAGTCATAACAAAAAAAAATGGCTTTAATTTCGAAAATAAGTTCGAACTTCATTTTATTTTGTATTTCATGTATTTGTGATGTATTTGTGATTCAATCGATGTATTACTAAAGAGAAAACGCTTTTTTTATTTAATCATTGAACTCATTACAAATGATGATTAGAGTGACATTTCTTGTCTTTTGCTGCATATATTTTACGTCTATTTTTTGTTATTACAATCAAAAGCTTCCGACCCTTCAAAAGAGCGTTTGTTTAGTCATATTCTTGCAATTAATTTACTTATTTTGCGATTCAAAAATACATAAATTATTGATTTATATAATCAGAGACCGCCAAAGATCGATCTCCAGTTAACCCCCGGTCTCCGATACCCTAGAGTTAAAAAGAATCTCGACAGACAATTGTGCTTGTCTATAATTGTTAAGGTCTCAAATTTTGCCGATTTTGTTCTTCCAGTGGGTATTCCAGAAAACATGGTTTCGCCCACTGATGTCCATCGATGCCACTCCTTATATTATATTTGAAATCGAGTTCTCATAAAATTTAAAATCAATTCTCGAATTTTTTTGAATCTTATTTTTAAATTATGAATTAATTGTGAGTCCGATCTTTATTATTGTATTATATTTATGTTAAAAACAGACATAAGGCAAGAGACCTCGATCTCCAGGGGGGTATTTGGCAAAATACCCCACTCTGGAGGCAAAAAACCTCGACAGACATACTGCATGTCCATAGACGTAATGTTAAGTTTTCAAAATTCCAGGGGTATTTTGCCAATTTTTCGGCTCCAGGGGGTATTTTAAAATATCTGGTTAAAATTGAACACAAGGTTTGTTTAAAAGTTTCAAAGAATAAGAGATGACTTATAGACATTTCGAAATTATTCCTTCAAATGTAAACTTTGAATTCATGAAATGGTCATCACTTGATATCAGTGACATTAATTGGTCATAAAAAGACATTCATTTGATTATTATTGTGGTATTTATTGTTAGTTTACTTTATATTTATTTCAATACAATAATTACTACTTTTTATTAGAAATGAAAATAATTTTAACAAATTTTTATATTTGAAAGAAATTTTAATTTGAATGCAAAGCGTCGACACAACTCGTCGTGTATTTCAATGCCATTTATGTTAAATAGAAAATTATTATTATTTGCAAATTTGCTTAATATCTTTAAATATTAAAACATTCATAAGCAGAAGCTAATCTAGGTAAATTTGCCATATGTAATTCATTAAAATTTTGGATATGGTAGCTATTTTTTCCATTATTCCAATAAACTATCAAGCATATTTATGAGGCCATATGTATATATTTGTGAACAAATGTTTTTTTGAGAGTCTTTTAATGAACTAAAATAATGATTGAATGATATGTCGTTTGACAACAGTTTTCATTTGTTTTTTAAAAGTTTCCCATCAATTGCTTCAATCGCTTCATTCGCTTCAATTGGATATTAAATTTCAAATCGAACTAAAGTTTTCATAAAATAGTTTTGGTGTTATTTTCGTATTTAATTATTTATATTTAATATAAATTTATTGTCTTTTAATTAGCTAACGATAAACATATTAATTGTGAGAAAAGAATAACAATTTATTTTTGGTCACTTATTTGTGTTAAATATTAATTTCTTTGTCTAAACATTTTTCTCAATTTCGGTATAAAATAATTTTAATTAATGACTTGAATTACATTCTTTTATTCTATAAACTTGCAAATTATTCATCTAAGTTACAGCTAATTCAAGAAATATTATCTTTGAAATAATTATAGGAAGTTATCTAGATAAATTACTGAAAAGAAGTTACTATAAGCTAAGAGAATGTTAATTAAACGAATGGACAGATTTTCAAATTTATTTTATTTTGATTTAAAAGAACACAATTTACTGAACAAAACATAAATTAGTTTTAAAACCAAATAATGAATAATACATATAATAAATTCAGTTCGGTTTTCTGAAAATTGACCTTATCTTGATTTTGAACAAAATGTCTTTAAACGGAATTTTATATTTATTTTTCGAAATTTTTATAACTAACAACTTATAAGTAAAGAAATTTTTGTTTAAGAATTTCAAACTTTCAATTATCTCAATAACAAATTGATGTCATC
The DNA here is from genome assembly GCA_034700165.1 of Galumnidae sp. Gr-Ori-00277. Lineage (NCBI taxonomy): Eukaryota > Metazoa > Arthropoda > Arachnida > Sarcoptiformes > Galumnidae > Galumnidae sp. Gr-Ori-00277. The sequence goes on along the minus strand of JAQIXI010000037.1, from coordinate 43,861 downwards.
TCTAATAATGACATAAATTCCATCAAAAATAACTATAGTTTTTAAAATATTCAAAATACTGAAGCATAAAAGATTTTCATAGATAATTCTCTATATATAGCAGGGATTGCGAAAGGGGGTAATTCCGGAATACCCCCTAAGACCTAAAAATTTACAAAATACCTCCCCCTGGGAGAAATCGGAAAAAGTACCCCCCTCGAAAAACGGAGCTCCGGTTTTTCGAAATTTTTGAGAAATATTTGTAAAATAATACACTAAAAGTGGTTTTTAAATGTTTTTTCTTTAAAAATCCATAGAATTTAATCATTTTAAAGGTATTTATCAAAAATGAACCATTTTGGTCACAAAACTTGTAATTTTTCACAAAAAATGTTTTTTCTTTAACTTAAAAGCTTTATTTGATTATTATAAGATATTAATAAGACGATTTATATGTAAAAAACTAGCAATTTTTTAGGTCTTACCAAAAATACCCAACCCTAATACCCCCTGAACTTTGACCAAAATACCCCCCTGGGACCTCCCCTGAGACTCGTTCCTTTCGCCATCCCTGATATATAGGCTTACAGAAAAATTCAAAAACTATTTTTCTTGAAATTTAATCATTGTACAAGATGTAAAGTTGCAATTCCAAAATTTTATTTGTCATTTAGAAATTTTGAGAAAGTCACATTTAAAAAAAATGGAACAACATTTTTAGTATTTCTGAAATAGTAATTAAATAACAAATCCATAGTTACACTTTTAAAATTATTTAGTTCTTGCACAAATGTATGAGTTTCTGGAATTACTATATAGCAGAGATGTCCAAATGGGAGGGGTATTCCGGAATACCCCTTTGAAAAGCAAAATTGGTAAAATACCCCTCTGGTTTTCGAACCCTTAACATTAGCTTTTATGGACAAGTACTAGGTCTGTCGAAATTTTTTGCTCTAGGGAGTGGTATACCTCCCCTTGGGATCGAGACCTTTGGCCATCTCTGCTGTAGTTATTTAAACTAAAGTTATTAAACGAAACATTCAGTTATTGAGAGATTTTTTTTGTTGTCTCCACTATTTTTTATTAGTGTTTATATGAAATTTAGTTTAAAATTATCTTTGATTTGATTAGAATCTGTGTTTTATTGCTTTTAAGTACTAAACTCTGAAAATGGTTTTAGTGATTGAAATACATGTTTTGCTGATACCTATTATTTTTTAAGCAAAAAAACAATTTTCTATGTCTGATGTTTTGTTTTTAGAATGTGCTAGATGTTCAAATTGATTTGCTATTGAGTAAAACAATCGTAATTCAATCTTGATCATGTACTATTTCTATAGTAAATGATTTAAAAGGAGTTTATTTTTTTTTATTCGTATACAACTAAAACCTATTCTTCCCTCTATTCACAGTCGACTCACTCTAAGCAGTGAACAAAATATCAATAAAAAGAGTATGAAAATTGAAAAATCGATACACTTTTAGAAAAGTTGCTTTCATTCAATGCGCTGTAAAAAAGATTTTATGCGAAGAAAATTGAAAAATGTATTATTCATTTAGAAATGATTTGAATTCATTTATATTCATTTTGTTAGTGTATTAAACAAAATATTTAAATATTCAAAATATTGTGAAAATTGATTCTTCTTTTGGTTTGGGATTTATTTTGATTATATGTTTTATCAAATTAGATAAAATGAGTTCCTCTTCTAATTGGTTTCGTTTCTCATTTAATTCAATTATACTGTGATTGGAAACATTGACGTCTCAATCGACTCATCGCTTTTCCATAAAATGATTAGTCTTTGAATTACATAAGACTTGAATATGTCTTCCAGTTTTCAATTGAAACAAATCAATCATTTAATCTTAGCTCAACTCAATCTTTTGACTCAATGCTATTTAGTGTTAAATCGTATGAAAAATATTTTGGGATAACATTTGTAGAGTTGACTCAATTATAGGCAAAATTATTTTCTCTTTTGAATAAAAAATGTTTTCAGTTATTTTGAGTTGTTTTGAGTTATTACAAAATATGTAATTCTTTTACGCTTTGAAAAAGAATTTGTTATCAAATCTTTACAATAATTTCCGAGTTTTTTGGGACGCAATTCAAGTGAATAGTATTTTATTTTTGTTATATATTGTGTTTCTATGACAACAAACGGCGTATTTCTGCATCACTTTTCTTCTCCATATTAAAGAAAAAAACCAGAGTTTGGCTACAAATGGAGCGCAAGTGATGGATGAGGAGCGGACGGAAAACGAAATTATTGATGGTTTTCCCTCATAAATACTTTTAGGTCTACTGCTTGCCATCACATTCTTATGCTTCCACTGATTGCTATATATATATAGTTGTAAAGCATTGCGACAAACGACTCGCTTTTTGAGCACATATTACACCAAAAAAATGGTTTAGTTTAGTCTCGAATGAGTATCTCATTGACAAATCGATCCCTATTTCTGATCAAATATCCAGCCATCAAAATGAAGACATTGTCTTTGTTATAATCACTACCAATCATGTCATCGATGATTGTTTCAGGAATTCCTTCGATAAAACAACTGTCAATTGCATAATAACTGACGCATAAATGACTATATTTTTGTTCCCCAAATGAAACCTAAATCGATGTTTGTTTCAGGTCTTCAAATAATATTTCTTTATTAAGTTTCGTTCCGTTTTTCACTTTTAGTCGTTTTCCTAATATTTATATTAATTTGCAAAATGAAATCAATTGGAGAGAGAGAGAGAGAGAGAGAGAGAGAGAGAGAGAGAGCGAGAGAGAGAGAATTAATGAGAAAATTGCATGTTTTGACAATATTTAGAGAAAGTGTACTTTTGTTACTCCATTGTTGACATGCAATGCAGACAAAAGTTTTTTCTCATTATATGCATTCATTTTGTTTGTGATTTTATGGTTTAATTCTATTTTTACTCCTTATATGAGAGAAAATGATTAGCTATCAATTTATTAATAATAGTCACGATATGTCCCAATAAATACTCTAATATCAGACGAGTTTTGATTACAAGTTATTAATTTTATAGATTTCTCTTTAAATAATTTTTGGTTGAAATTCATTAATAATTAATGAATTAAATGAAAACTTTTTTTTTACGAATATTTAAGTTGAAAATCCATTAAAATATTTTTGATTTTATTAATGTCAGGTTAGGGTTACATCAGATAAGATCATTTAATAAATTTCAATAATTACTTTATTCAAAGCAATAAAACCCATATTTCAAAATTTCATTTAACGTTAAGTGTTTAGTCAATCATTTTTCAAAACAAGTGTTTAAAATGTCTTTTAATTTTTGTTTATCTTATATTTTAATGAGAGATAACACAAAAACTGTTAAAATTTTTTGTCGATGGCTTTGGGTTTTATTTTTTGCTTTAATTTCTTTTTCTTAAATATTACTTTTTTGTCAGTTTATCATTAAATTAATGACAATTTAGTTTTGTGTCAAAAAAAATTTTCTATTAGGAATACATAAAATATTTGGAAGTGTTTTCAAAATAATATTTTGTTATAAATTATTTGAATCTGAGAGCAAACATAACTTATATGCTGTCAAATAAGAGTCAATCAGTGAAGTGACTGCCGATAGTACTAATGTGTATTAAACCACATTATTATCTATTATGAACTCAATGTTTATTTATAGAATGAATGCCATGCGTTGCGAATACGTTATAAATTTGATTTCGAGGCAGAAATCAAAGAGTCGGTCATTTGTATTCATTCAATTCAATGTGAATATCCAGCAATAAAGCAGACGCGTGACACCACTATTGATCATATACTCCAATCTCTCCCTACAATAGGGGAGAGAGAGAGTCCCCTAATTCTATTTTGTCATTTTTTGCAATTCTGTTTTCGTATTTTTATGCGATATTTGTGCCCACTATTGGTTTTTTATGTGATCTGAACCTCAACTTTTCTAAAGCCTAAAGTTTTCTCTCTTTTCACTTTTCATAATAAAGTGATGCCTTTTGTCTCAAACATTAAACTCATATCAAACAACTTTTTCTTTTGATTTAATATAGGAAACAACAATAACATCACTTTTTCATTTGATATAATGTTTGAACTCATTTTCCTTTTTTTCTTTCTTAAGATTTTATTACCCCTTATAGTCTCGATTTTTATTAATTTTTCATTGAAATATATTTTACTTTAGATACAACTTCTTTGAAATCACGGGTTTTTTAAAAATATTTGAAGGCTTTTTATTTTTGATAATAAATTTTAATACTTAATTATAACTCATTAGTAATGAGTCATTACACGACTTCCTTAAATATTGACCTTGGTAAAGGAATCACTGTTAAGGCTAACAAAAACGTGTCAATTAGTTATTTATTTTTAATTGATTACTGACTTTATTTGATGTAAAATTTAGGGGATTATCACTCAATTGAGTGAAACCACTGTTTGGCCACTTTAGTTGTACTTTACTGCCACTCATTTCTTCTCACAATTAAATAGCATTTAAACATTAAACAAATCACTGATTTTGACATTTCATTAATGAATTTCTCATTGAAAATAATGAGTCATTTTTAGTATTAATAAATATTATGAGAATTATTTCACTTAATTTTCGTAAAATATTATAAATTTTATAATATATAAAACAATATAATATTTATTACTTGGATTTCATTAATGATTTAATATATTATTGAAATAATAACTAATTTATTTTATTAACATTTTTTATTTGCGTAATTCATTATTACAAACAAATTTTAATTATTACTATTAAATTGGGCTAAAATGCTGTTTCCGACATAAAGTGTTGGTCAATGGATATTAATATAATAAATGGATTAAGTAATTTATTGTTTTTTCGTTATTAATGATTTTTTTACCCCAAAATAATAGTCTAAAAACAGAAAGAAATGTTAACATTATCTCTAAAACTATAATTGTTTGATCCATTTTAATCTCAAAATATGATTTTATAGATAAATATTTGACATTTATTTTGTTGTTTTTTTAAATTTTTGACATTTAAGACGTGTTTTTGAATTATAAGAATAGTTGTCGGGAATACAGACACTAATATAAGTAATAATTGATAGAAATAATATTTATTGTTTGTCGCTTTTATAAAATTTAAAATATACTTTGATTTCAATGAAATGGGATATCATATAACTGAACGCTTTATTAAAAGTGTCTAAAAATAAATTAATTAGAATTTGAGTTATTTGTGTGAATAACGAGAGATTTGTTTAAACAATTGAAGACAATTAGTGTCACTTAATTTGTCTTAATTGGTGTAAATCGAAGCGATGTTCTCATATTAATTTTGTTTAATTATAGTTCATTAAACTGAATGTAAATATTATATATGAAGTGTGTGTTCAACAAGTGTTATGTTTGTGCTCTGCATATAAGTTAGCAGTTCTTTAAAGTGTTTACTTATATAATATCGAATCGAAAAATATTAGATTTCAGTCATTATTTCATATGTGATGGACTCAATTATTAGTAGTGTATTGAAGGTAACGCATGAGCACAATATGTTGTCTATGGCTTCGTTGTGGTATCGTATCGTATGGTATTGTATAGTATAGTATCGTATCGTATCGTATCTAGGCGGGTCTGCACCACCGCTGCAGCCTCTGCTCTGCCCGTGTTGTGCCAGTGCTGCAGCTTTATTATTCTGTGCAGTTTATGTTTGATCGTTGACACACAACTACTCGATCAACGGCAACACAACTCACTTCTCTTTTGCCAGTTCTATAAGTTGTTATGTTGTGCTGCATCTCATCCACTCTATCGACGCGTTTTTTGCGCTCTTCTCCCTCTCTCACTCTCCTATGTCTATCTCCCTCTCCCTCTCTCCCTATTTTACTGGAGTGTTAGTATATGTTTAGTAGAGACTCGCGGACAGAGTCGTGATGTAATGGTGTCTCACATGGCGGCGGCAAAACAAGCCCTTCATTATTGATAACATTTAGAAAATGGTTTTACAATCGGTTGAATACAAATTGGAATATCAATCAATTATTTATTTAATGATTGGATTAATTTTTTGAAGATTAATTGACTCGGAATAGATTGGCATCTAATCTATGAGACGATAAGAGGTGTTTGTGTAGTGGCATCACATCACTATCGCTATCATATGTATAGTAATGTTTGTTTTAGTTGAATATTAGTGGTATTTGTTTAGTTAGTTTAATGAAGATCTAACTGTTGGTAATATCGTGTTATTTATGGCTTACTCTTTGATAAAATCTGAGTATTGGAGCCGTCAGTCAGTCAGTGATGCGAACAAATATTATTATTTTGTCCGACTTTTTATTGTGTTGTGGACTGACTGCTGGCTATAAAAATGATTATTTGCTATACAATACCATAGAATGTGAGCACAATATCTATGGTGTGTTAGACTTTGTAACTCTAGTTATCCTAAATTGTTGTGGCAGTCGATACTAGTGTTAGACAGAGTCTCTCTGTTTGACAGTAAAACAAGTCTACACTCTTTATGTTTAAAGTGAAGACCATTTGTGACATTAAGCAACTGTTTTACTGCTATATGCGTTTCAATATTGACAATTGTCTTCTCTTTAATGTCGATCATCAACAACAAGGTATCGATTGTGTCACTCGAGAGCGCATCACTGCATGCCTTCCACTCTCTAACACTCACTTCTCTCCAGATTTTCGCTTTTGTTTATATTTATTCAAACTTTGTTTTCAATTCAATTGATTTGTTTTCGTTTGATTACAGACTCGCACTGAAGACGACCTCAAAGTAAGTAATTTTCAAATCGAAAGCATTTCTCAAATATTTTCTCTCAAATCATTGTTTACTTAATATTTAGTCAGTCAATAGTCAGTGAATAACCTGAGTAATGACTAACCTTCAAGTTTTATCCCAATTGATTAATTGCAAAGACATTTGATTTATTGATTTCCAGTAAATGATATCCACAACAAATAAATAATTGCATTATTTGCGAGTTGAGACCAAAGACAGACATTTGTTTTATTGATTTTCATAAGAAGTTTTCAGAAGTTATATTGAAATGTGAGCCCAAATCGTGAGATGTTGTGATTAGTAATGTATTGAACTTTAATCAGGAAAATAGGTTCGACTGAATATGTTATACATTAAAGTCATGGATGCCATGAAAAGTATCTAATTTTGATCCGTAGTATAAGTGCTTCAATTCATTTGTGACTTTCACTGTAAAGCTGTAATACATAACTGAGAGTAGGCCTAACTGGGATCGGCTATTGGCATCGAAACGGCGTTATTCCCTTGGTAGTTTATAAGCCATTGCTTTCTGTTGCATTTAGTAGAGCTTATTTGGTTTTATTGTGTTTTCTTATTAAAGCTGTTTTTGCAATAAATGGTATGAGTTGTGCAAAGCATTAGTTGTCTGTTGGCTGACATCAAGACTAGAGTATTGTTTGCTTTTGTGTTGCTGTGGATTATTTGAGATCAGTTATTCTAAACCAGTTTATACTCAAATTACGTGATATCTTCTCGTCTCTCAATTGAGATGCACTGCACTCGGAGTCAGGCAAACATTGGCTCCGAAGTTATTTGATTGCTTAGCAACGGTTCAGTCAAATGAAGTTCTTCTGCAAATGCGATCTTTACAACCAAAACAACATTTCCAATGAAATAATAGCAGAAGTGGTGTAAATGCCTTCACATTCTTATGAGCACATTCTAAGCACACGACAACTCTGGTGTTAATGATTTGGCCCTTTGGGCGCTGTCGCGGTTAATTAGATTTTATCTGCAAAGGCCTTACATCTGCTTTTGTGTGCCCCCAGTCGTTGCCATCGACTCGTTATTTGCATCTTTGCTGTACTATAATATGAATCCATTGTTAATACATTTCCCAAACCATTGAATCGAAATAACAGATTTCACGGCTAAATGTTATAAATAACTCTCAGATAGTCTTCCATTTCTTTTTTATTGCAACAAATCTAAGACTCGAAACTCGATTTATCTTAATTTGTGAACAACTGGTGAACACAATTCCTAATAATTTTCATTTTGTTCTAAACCCAAAGCAATCATTTAAATTGAGTTTCATTTAAACTTTGAGTATTAGAAACTCATTTGCTTTTTCAGTATTTCATTATTTACATCATTTTGTAGGTATGACTCATTTATTTAAGACTTTTTACAAAGTTATTCATTTAATAATAATTATTTTGTATTATTATTATTATTATTATCGATAGTGTGTTTTAAAAGTATTTGCTTTAAATGTTTAATGAAATACTTTAACAAAATAATTGAGAAATAATTCGATACATAAAATATTTTTGATGTAATTTAGTTTGAAATGAAATGAGTTGTTTGAGTGGTGTATATGTTGTACTACTTTTAAGGCAATTAGTTTTCATTTATTTTTCTTTTGACGATTGTTTTTAATTTTCAAAACTTATTGATTAAAGATGTGAAGTGTTGAACAGAAAAGGCCAATAGTGTGAGTGGTTATCGTTAAAAGCATCTGGTAATGCATTATTACTAGTGTTGTTCACTCCACTCATGCTCTCATCGCCTTCGATACCACTTCTTTGCTGTTCGTTAAGTGATTCCTCTCAAGCATTTTCATCGATCACATACTAACGATCAGTGATGGCCAGTAGGGAGTCTTCACTCATTAAAAGCATTTCTTTATATTTAGTGAAAGTAATTAAATTTATTGCTTTCAAATAAAATGACAATAATTTAGAATATTTTTTATGATTTAATTTGATTTTCATAACAATCCATATAACGATTCATTACTTTCTATTAAGTATTGTTTGAATGAATATTGTGTTCATCACTGATAGAAAATAAGACTCATCTCATCTCATCTCATCTCATCTCTACTTTCATTGAAAAGTTTTGAAATAATGTTTCTGACATTTTGTCAATATTTTAATATACGCCTCAAATCCATTCGAAATTGATTTAAATTTTTATTGTTTTTATAAGAAATGTATAGAAAAGTATATAATTGAAGTGATAGTAATAGTAATAGTAATAGTAATGATAGTAATGATAATTTGTTGAGTAATGAGTTTTAATCATTAATCAATTAGTAGTTATATTGCATGTTATGCTTGAATAATGATTTGGGGAACGGCAACAAAACACTGGGCACTTATATTATTAGGTAAAGGAGAGGTCTATTTGCTTTGATTTGTCTCCTAATTAAATGAACAGTGATTCGAGTTGTGCTGCAAACAGGCATAGGAAGCACGCAATGAGCGTCTAATGCAATGTAATTCTGTGTAATGCAGTGCTGGCAATACATGGCTTTGTCGCCGCATTTTTTATTGATATTGATTGTCGGCTGTCAGCCTTCACAAGCTTTAAGCTAATGCCTGTCTGTCGTGTGAGACCAGCTTTACTGCCGACTACATGTATGTTCTCATAAATTATGGTGTGAGGCATGAATGAACTCTATCATTAACAGCCAAATTGCACATCATTTCGATCCTATTCTACATAAATACTGGCTTTTATGATACCCAACAGAAATCAGATTTGGTTTTTGTTTTCTTTCTTCGAATGTTTTCAAATGTTATCTAAAATATATTATTTTAATAAATAATTTCTTTTCTGTCAAATGAAAAATATGATCGCTTTAGGGCTCAAGAGATAAATGTTTGACTCAACAATTATCTCATTTATTATTCAACAACTCTTAACGCTTTCATAAAACTCAATAAATTCATAGAGACTTTGTTAGTGGTCTAACACTAACAAAACTAACCAGGTTTATAAGGTTTATAACAAACTATAACCAACACATTTAAAGTGAACAAAAATAACTCTAAAACTACTGTTCACTCAATCGATTGTAAAATTGAATCATTCAATCAAACTATTCTTTCAACTATTTTTTTCTAAACTTAACAAAATAAGTCATTTGATAACACTTTTATTGATTGGATGCTATCTTTTGTTTGCCAACAACACAACCCTTTTTCACATCTCATCATAAGTCTGATCAATGACTGCAAACACTGTTATTCTGCTCTCAACCGATAAAATTACGGATATTAACACTTATTATATTCATTATTCTAATTATTATCCGAAACTAATTCAACTCATTATCTGACAAAATGTGAATCAAAACTACTCTTAACAACACTTTTATGTTTTCAATTAATTTGATTTGTTATTAATGGCAATTAATTTCAATTTCATAAAATTACTTCACTATAATGTAAAAGATAAGTTCAATTCTAGATTTGAGTCCTCATATATCTGTGATGTTCGCACTTAATGTCAGATAATTTGGTCATTAATTCTTTTAAAATATTTTCTTATTTTTTATATTTTGTTTTAATTATAGATATATTTTTTATTTATTTGGCCATTTGATGTGAGTCAGTTTTATCAGTTTTATTCTTGTTAATCTTATGAATTAGTCTAAATTGTATGGTTTGTATTGCGATTGTTTCCACTCTTTTGTTGTTTTATTTCTAAGTTTACATAAAATGAGTGAAATGTCTGAAAGAAAGAAAAGATTATAATTATATTATTGGCATTAAAATGAAAATCATTTCAAAAGAGAAGCCAATAATTGTAATGATTTTGTTGGACATTATATACCAGTGCTGTTGAATATGGCATATGACTGGTCTTTGAGAGCATATAATAGATATTAGTGCGGAGTCGTATGCAATACTTATCTGACAATATCTGTTATCAAATGTTAGCGAACACTTGAGACACAGAACTCTTGTTAGGCTAAAAGCACTTGAGTTTCAGGATTTCTGCATTCATATAGTGTTAGTCGGATCGACATAAGTGCGTGCACTGCACTTAACAAATACTCGAGTGCTTCAGATAACTCGAGATATTTGAGATACTCCAATACTCCAATACTCCAATAATACAGACTGTATTATACAGTAAGCGCTAAACAGTTGAAGCACCCGACCTAACAGTTCAACTAAACCTCTCTAAACACTACTCAATCCATAGTAGACTTTGTTTCCAAGATATCCACTGAACTCCTCGTTATTATTGCATTACTGGAAGAGTGGTTTGAAAATTATGAAAATCATTGTCACAAAATTCAATTTCTCTCAATAACTAAGAGTTCAGACACTCATTAAAAACGACTCATATTTTCTATTCAATACATTCTTTAAATTTTTGGAATAATTTTGTCTCAATTCTTGAAATAATGTGATTTTGTCACTAATTAATAGAGTGAAGCGTTGAAACGCTAATTACTGAATTAAAATGTGTCGGTTCTAAAAGTAAGGAAAATATAAATCCGGATCAATTTATAGTTAAGTTGATGGTAAGGCTTTTGCGGCGGCATTTGCGCCGACGCCAACTTTGACAACAACTGCACGTTTCGACTCGAGCTGCCAGTCTGTGAGCGACAGCCATACTGTTAAGCTGGTCTTACTTCTTGTTAGTTTTGTTTGTAAACGATTCTGTGCCTCAATATAGTGATGCTAATGAACTGATGGTAACCACTGAGTCGACAATTACCGGATTAATATGTTTTGCTATTAGTGTTTATTAGTGGTAATTATAGTAATAGTTGCCATCAACGAGAATATCCTGTCCTCAGTTATGCGTTTGTTGGCATCCAATCCAATCTATTCTTGTTATCAACGAATCCAATATTAATGATTGAAATAACTAAAGGCTAAAAACAACTTCAGATTCGATTTGGAAATTATCTTTTGTTTATCGAAATCTATTATAATGAAAATCCTTCACAGCTTTGGTATTTCGAGTGCACCACATCTCAGATGAGACTTTAGCTAATGATTGCATATCTCTTTAGTCTTCTTATCGACTCAATTGATTCTCTTTGATGTCAAGTGTTTTTTATTTAACCAAAAATAATTTAATGAAACCATCATTTGATGCCTTTTCGAAGTAACCATAAAATCATTTTTAAATATTTCGACTCTTCTGTGAAAACATCTAAAGTTTAAAAGTAATATTCAGTGAAAAAGTGTTCACATCTGTCTCTGTCTCTAATATTATGTTTTTTACTATACAATCGTTTGACTCAACAAACTGTCGACTTATTCATTGCATTAATTCCCTATAATTATATCATTTGGTTTATGTCGACACTCACTCTCTTTCTCTCCACTTTGTCTGACATTTGCTGAACAGCCATCGGATCTCCTGAGGCTTTTGTGGTAACTGTTAGTTCTCTTCCCATCAGAGATCATACATTCTATGGTTGTTGTGCTTTAGTGCTGACCCCCCGAACCAAATATTGCTTAAACTTTAAGTTTTGTTTTTCTCTAAAAAACTTCTTGGCTGTAATAATTCAAAAGACTTATCGATGCAATTCATTTTAGTTATCTAGTTATGATCTTGCTAATTTTTCCATGTCAATATAATATATGTATATAAATGATTCTAAACTGAGAGACTGTGAAATAAATATATCGATTAATAAATTGATTAATAAATGTATTAAATGTATTCCCCTTTTTCTGTCTCTTTTGAAACTTTGAAACAATTGTGAGTTAAGGCAAAAGCAGTTGTTTTTCAATTAATTAATTTTTATAATTTATTTAATTTTTTTTGAATGAATTGAAATGAATTAATGTTTGATTTACTGTCAATGAATAGGAGGTCTCATCAAATGATATTCTCAAAAAGACTGTCTCTGAAGACAATAAAAGCATATCAGTGACGACAAATCCATCTGTGAATTCAAGTCAACACAAGTCATCGATTTCACTCAACAGTTCCATCTCTTCAGTTGATGAATGCGATAAAGAGTTAACCACAAAAAACAGAAGCTCTTCATCTAATGACAGTTCTTTGTCTTCTCCATCAGCGTCTTCTACAACACTGCCTTTTAATAGTTCTGATGGTGAAAGTGATGGACATTTAAGTGATTTTCATAATATTAGCGTAAATTTGAAGAACGACTGCGAGTCCAACTCATCCAACACTTGTTCCTTATCTAAAGCTCCTATAAATATAAATAAATCAAATAATGTGTTAACTCCGTTACCACTTCCCGCTCTGCCGACACCTCCAATAAAATCGAATTTGAGTTCAACTCCGAAAAGCGGACAGTTTTCACAGTCAGCACAGAATCAGTTTTGTAGTTCTGATGTGAGCAAACATTTGGGATTAAATAATAAAAATAATAATAATTCAGAATTAGTGGAGACAAATGTGTCGGAACCTAAATCTGTGAACGGATACGAAAGAACATTTCAATCACATTTCATTGAGTCAGTTCTTCGCAATAATAATCCTTCAGAAGAGATAAATGTCAAAAACAATGAAGATGTGAGTCCTGTGACCAATCATTGCCCGCCCGCCTCTCCATTGACTAATAAATATGAAAACAATAATAAAGAAAATAATTTGAATTCTTTGAGTAAAATTTGTGCGAAAAATCCGAAGACTACCTCTAATTCGAATTTTTCCGACAATTGTTCCAATTATTTGTCGAATGCATCGAATTCTGTGAAAACTACAATCCATGAGACAAAACCACAAACACAAGGTTTAGGTGTGAAAAGGCCCTCCTCTCCGATCCCTTCTAATCAAAGTACTGCCTCTAAACAAATTCGTTATTCGAGTCCTAATAATCAGAAAAATAGTTTTGATTCCCACAACTCTGTTCCACAACAGAGCGCTTCCATATCCAGTAGAAGCACAAGTAATAGCCTTTCAAGTCTTAGTCAATTGAGTCAATCAATCGGTCAGAACTTGACTTCTAAAGAAAGGGAAGATATTAAAACATCCCAAAGCATTCCTTTGGCCACAAATACATCCACAGATTCTTTTTCGTCAAACTATTCGGCGCCCAAAAGTCAGTTGTGGTCCTCTTCCAGGTATTATTTTTTTATATTATGACTTTTGGTCGAAACTAACTATTAATTATAATCAGCTCTGCATCGAATGGTAGTGTCACTACTGCTCCACATCTTTCTCCGAGTTTAGCTCCACGAACGACGACACCCAATACTGGATTGTCGTCTTCTTTACATAACAACCATTTGTCAATGTTTGCGTCACCCATTCCTCCCGTATCACTTCCATCAGTTGGAGGAGCCGTCGCCCCCACTGCCACTCCCTCTCCATTTATTGGTGATTCGTTGTTTTCACATCAAAGTGAGTAATAATTATTGAATCGATTGAAACTTAATTGAATTTTTTAGACCAAGACTTCTTAAGACGAGAATTAGACACTCGATTCTTAGCTTCTCAGGACAGAACTATAAATATTCCTCCTCCTCCTTATATGAGGCCAGAATTGCATCCACACATGAATCTAACACAAAGTCAACCGTACCCTTTGACGCCAGCAATTGGCAGTTCACTCGTGCCCTCAAACCTTCAATTGGTATAAAAATGTATTTTATATAAAGAAATTAATCGATTATTTTTTAAAAGTATGAAAAATACCCAAAATTGGACCAAACCTTTTACGGTCGCAATAGTTTAGGCCTTCCCGGCTTTCCTAGTCTTTCACCTCTATTGACTGCTAGTAATTCAACGACAGTTCCGACAGCGGGTGGTCTAAACACATCCTCAAATGCTGTCACTCCTTTTGGAACTCCGGGTCATTCCGCTGCCTTTCAGCCAAAGGTATAATTTGAGTCAAAATAACTTAATTTAATTTTTGTTTCAAATAATAGTTAAACTCGTTGTCCACAAAAACCAAACCTTCAGCGGTCAGTTTTTAGCTAATAATTATTAAAATATATATTAATATTCATTTATAACTACAGAAGTCCGGGCGATGGTGTGCAATGCATGTGAGGATAGCCTGGGAGATATATCATCACCAACAGAAACAACACTTTGATTTAACAAATAAAAGTGGTGTACCGCAAAGCGGTGGCGTTCAGGGAAAGAGTGGCGCAGATTTACTGCGACCTCTAAATCACTTGTTTTCTTTGGGGTCTCGAAACCAAGAATTGCCTCCATTTTCATCGGCACTGTTGAGCGCCGCCTCTTCACGAACACCTTTTGAGTCAACACTGCCTTCACATCACAATCAGTTCGGGTCAGCCCCTGCGTCTCCCCATCTCTCAACACAAACAACGAATTTTCCTCGTTTTCCAACATTTGGAGGATTTGGTTCTGTAAATCCATCTTTAAGTTTACCGCCAGTGGCCGCTCAGCCAACTCCAGCTACACTCTTTGGAACGACACCCATTTCAGGCACTAGAGATTTACCAATTCCTGGCTGTTTGCCAGGATTGAGTGCATCGGGTCCTGATCTCTGGTCACGAAATGCTACCACTCGACCCACGGCTTCACTTTTCCCTCCAATAACAGCGTCGACGTCATCGGCTTCGTCCTCGTCGTGGGGCGGACTCAAAGCAGAGGCCGAAAGAAATCGATTAAATGATGAGTTTTTCAATAAACGAAAGGCATCCGATTTAGTAGAAAAAGAGGCCAAACGTTTCGAAAGGGATAAATCAAGAAGTGATGACAGACTCGATGCCAAACATAGAGATCAAAGTCATAGTTCCCTTAAAAATAACTCTAATTCTTCGCATATGAGAAATGGAGACATTTATTCAGAAAATAAAAACAAAGATTGGAATAAAAATTCCAATAAAAGAGACATTTCTCGTTCACCTCTACATCATTCGCATAGCCATCAATCACATCAATCACATCATAGTCATCACAGTCACAGTCACAGTCACAGTCATAGCCATATCCAGAGCCAAATTTCTTCAAAAAGTGGAAATCCAGATATGAGTGCCTTCGATAGCAGTAAATTGAGTTCTGTTGGCGTCAAAGATGAGAAAAAAGATGAGTTGCGTTTAAGTGAAAGGGAAAGGGAACGGATTAATCGTTTCGATGTGTCCGAACAAAAAATAAAAAGTGGTTTGATTTCAACTCCTGTTTCGAGTGCTCCAAATCTTTTGAACTCATCAAATTCTTTGTCTGCGATGAATCTGAATAATCAATTAGAAAAGACACGACTAATGGGATTATTTGGACTTCAAGGAACTCCTCCACCCATTTCTCCTCATTTCAATGCAAATAATGGAAACGATTTACGTTCCTATTGGAATCCACTAATGGCTTCTGTCGATCCTTTCAAGAATTTACATGATTTTCAAGTGAGACCCGATTTTTTAGATCGCGACCACATATTTCAGAGATATAGTCTTTTGAACTCTTCGGGCGGCGGCGCATCTCTTATGGAGAAATTGGCGAAAGAAAGTGCAGAGAAGGAAATGTTAAGCCATTCAATAGAAAAACATAATTCAAAACTAATGTCATCACATTTGCGATCAAATGACATGTCTTTCACATCTGGTCTTCCCATTCACCCGCCGCACACCCCTCACACTCCACATTTACCTCCCTCTCAGGTGTCGACTCCAACATCGATATCATCGAATATGTTTCCCGCGAATCCATATTTAAATAGCTTACATTCATTGAGTGCGAGCGCCGGCTCTTATGTCAAAAGTAATAAAACTTCGACTCCATTACATAACTCTTCATCTTCGACTTCATCATCAGAGCCATCGTCACCATTATTAGCGCCAACGAACGGCAATCTTTCAACTCTTATACCAAATGTATTAAATCATTCGATCCATTCTTCAAATCTAATGAATTCTAAGCTATCGGTCGGGTCTCTTATCGACAGTCCCTTAGAAGCGATCAAAGATATCACTAATAAGACAAATGATACGAAAAGTTCTTCAATCGGCCCATTAGTGATCCCAAATGGAAATACTAATAATTTGGAGGTATTGGAGACAAACTCGAGATAGCCTTCGATTTCGATCTCAAAACACAAATACTTATGTTTTAGTGATTCGTTGACTAACTTTAGAGGCCTTTCGTCCGACGCATTACTTATGCCTTTTGATAATCGATTGACATTTTTATCAATTGACGAATGGATATGTCGTTTAGCTGTGCTTAAAATGCATAACAAAATAGAGTAAACTTTCATTTATTTATTATCCGGTCGTTTACGACCTGTAAATACAGACATTCATTGATTTAATGTGTTGTCAGAAGTGCACAACTCATCCCTGTCTTCACTTTAATTGTGTAACAAATTCTTGTAAATAATGACAACAAATGAAGAATTATGTGATTTTTAATTTGTCCTCAAATTACGAGTTTTTTAAAATGAAAACATATTTATTGTTATGACATATATTTTATTCGTTGTATGTATTGTAGAACTGATTGAATCGAAATTTGGTTTAACTTTTATTATTTTAATCATTTATTTTATTTAATTTCAAAAATTATTGCATTTTTTGTTCCATTTGTAGAAAAATACAATATTTTGTGTTTAGTTTTTGCGGAGTATTATATAAATATCGATAATAATATTGTAATTAATATAAAATTTAATTAAAATTAGAAAAACTTGAAGTTCTCATAACTGACGGCTACTCATGTTTTAACAGTAAATAAATTTTTGTTAATTTCGATATAAAAACCATTTGTTTTTCGATACTAAATATAAAATCATTTTTTAAAAACATTAGGATTTCGATCGAAACCAAATCAAAACTCAAAGACATTCAAAACTATTTGTGAGTTATGCCTATGTTTTCATAATTTTTACAAATTTGTGGACTAAACACAACAATTGATGGCTTTTCTGTGGCAAACATTTGAGTACAGGTAAGAGATCAACAAATTAATAGGACGCCAATCAACGCCTTCACCCAAACATTTGTCAAATTAATTACAAATTTGTTTTACTCTGTTTTTATACATTTAAATTAAATTCATTTTTGGCGCGAATTTCTTAAAAGTTTATTTATTTCAAATAAAGTTTAAAAACAAATTCAGTACTTTTTTTAATATTTAAATAACGAAAATAAATCCTTTTATTGTTTAAAAAAGTTTCAATTTATCGATAAGTTTATTGTTTTTCACTAAATTTTTGCTGAAAGTATTTAATGAGAAAATGAATCGACTCTTTTAATATAAGGCTATCAATGATTAAACCCATTAAAGACATATCACATAAAAGTACTAAAATGTCATTAAATTGTTTGAAAACTCAATGTTTACATAACAACCAAAAACACCTGTTTTTTGAACTCATGAGTGAATTTAAATGTCTTTAAATGAGTGATAAAATGTTATTTAAATAATTTTTAATGAAATTATAGAAAGTATTTTGAAATTCCTTAGAAATGGTTTCAATTGTTATAACATTGAGTTTTGTCTGCAAATGGAAAACCAATTTATATGCGTTTCTCTCAAAACTACGGAATCGCCGCTAATTTTACAAAAAAGTGATTTCAATTTAGATATTAATGTTAAGACACTGTTTGAGCCCTATTTGTGACCAACACTTTAGACATGAATTGAATCCAATCTTTCATTCATCAAACGATCCGTTATATGACTTGTGTTGGAGTGAAATATATTTTATGGAGAGTCAGTGCCAACGGATTTATTCAAATTTGGGACAAAAACCTATTAAACGGATAAATAATCCATTTTTATCTTCAGAGGACACGAGAGATAAATCTATTCAATTAATTCAATATCTGAGTCATCACTTTTAAGCACTTCTTCTGATTCTACAATAAAAGTATGGTATTTGTCGACAACTCAACCCATTTATACAATGAAATCAAAATTAGTTTAAAACTCATTGGAAAGCTTTAAATATAAACTTGAGCAAGCAACTTTACTAACTTTTTATTAGTAATGTTTACATTTTTAAACACATTTGTATTCATTCAATAAATAATATTTGAGAATCAAATTATAGTAAAAACGAGTCAAACAAATGAAATTACTAATAGTTTATTCATTGATTACTATGACTGACTTATTAGTAATATTGCTAGATCAAGTTTACAATTAAAGCTTTCTTTAAAGCTTTTCAGTGAATCTTTAACATATTTTGATCCCCAATTTTTGACTAAGGACATGTCCATACGCCAAAACTCATCTCAAATAATAATTAAGGGATTCATTCTGAATTGAACCATATACATTTTATTACGATATCTGAGTATATTATATAAGATCTTTCCCCTTGGTTAGGCTATTATTTTAAATACACTTAATTTAAAAATCATGTGAAGGTTTGAACAAATTCTGAAGTTTAAGGGATTAAAACTAAAGCGTTATAATTGCCCTAAACTTCAAACACACAAATAAATTAAAAGACCCTATAATTAAGACTACGATTAAAAATATGTCAAAAGAATGACTTTTAAATTCGTTTTAAAATTTAAGTAAAATCTTAAGATAAACCAATTTTTCATTTAAAGGGGACTCAGAATAGACTCAGAATAGACCTAATATTCTGAATAAAAAATTGATTCAAATTAAATGATTTTATTTTTTTTGACAAAAATAGAGAAAATGATTACAAAAACATTTTGGAGTCAATAAAAACAAATGATTTTTGTTTAAAATCAGACTTTTATTATTCGATCGGAAATTAATTTTTTTAAATAAAAAGTTTTAATTTAGAAAAAAAGAACAAAAAGTTTATAAAAATCTTTAAAATCTATTTATTGTCAAATAATTCAATAAATAATTAGTGAATCGAAGGACGAATCAATTGTTAAGTAC
This sequence comes from Galumnidae sp. Gr-Ori-00277, assembly GCA_034700165.1. Taxonomy (NCBI): domain Eukaryota; kingdom Metazoa; phylum Arthropoda; class Arachnida; order Sarcoptiformes; family Galumnidae; species Galumnidae sp. Gr-Ori-00277. The sequence goes on along the minus strand of JAQIXI010000037.1, from coordinate 24,315 downwards.
TTCAGACCTGATATACAGACAAAAGAATTCGCCTTAAATTCAAACATAATTGTCGACAGTTTTCACAGAAAGTGTAAAATAAGACTAAATTTGAAAACAAAACCAAATAAAAGACTGAATTAAGTGTATATAAAATGATATTATTTTTACAGTGAAATTAAAAATGAATCGATTGGTTGTTATCTTCGCAACAAATGTCCGTTTGAGAGATGTGTACCAACTGAAGGACTCATTTCAAGTTCGACCAGAAGTGGAAAGTGATCCGAAGGGATGTGTTGGTGAGGACAACCGGCCACTTTGTTCTCCCGAAGCCATTCCGGGTCTAATGGACCCAAAAGACCCAAAACTGATAAATGGTTTTTAGAGTAAAACACGTAATCGATTACACCCTTAAAGTCAAATCTATAGAAGAAATCAATTAATGGGAGACTTAAATGAAATATAATTCTTACGTATAATTAGTGAACGGCATAATATCGTCGGCGTAAGCGTTAGATATTTTGAAGGGATGAGTGAATTCATTGGCCTTTTCAGAACAGCTCAGTTTTCTTAAGCAATCCTTATATCCGAGTTCTTTAAAGTCCGGATGATCTGCAGATATGCGCCCCGAAGACAAAAAGTCAACGACACCTGAATCTGGCAGTGAATTCAGATCTCCGCAAAAAATAAAGGGAACGCTATTGGCGTCCGCTTTTTGAGCGCCAGGTCTGAAACTGTGCGCAGAGTCTTCTACTATAGACCTGAGCTCATGCATTAACATCATTGTCTGAATTAACTTCACGTCACAGAATTCTGGGTCCCAATGAATGTGTGCCGTACATACAAGAAGTGGATGATGTGCCTGAGACGGATCCGGTAATAGACCTGGACATTTTAAATAAAATATGAATTTGCAAAATTTAGAAACCAGTTGAAGTTAGTTACCCGCTTCAAATGCTCCCTCTTTTGTTTGGAGGAGTGCCGCCAAACCGATGTTGTCTTTAGTCATAACTCTGTTAAGCATATCGTCTGATCCCTCGGCGTTAGCCATCGCCAACTGATTGAATTCCACCAAATGTTCTTTAATTAAACTAAATCTGAAAAATTGACCACAAATTGAATAAAAATTCTATTATATATTCAAATACTTATTAGTTCTATAAAATATGGCGCAGCCGTCGACGTGACGTCTCTCTTGTTCTGACATTGTCTTAGCTCTCGATTTTGGAGAAAAGATGCCGTCGTAACCGTCTCTTTGCAGTTCCGGAAGAAAGAAATTGTAGAACTGATCGGTTTCTACTTCTTGTAGTGATATTATATCAGCCGAATAGTGACGTATTTCATCAATGATGGCTTTCTTGCGGTAATCCCAGGCCAGCGCCCAATTGGGACAATAGCCATAGAGTTGTCGCGTCGCCAATTTATCGCACAAAACATTATAACACATTACTGTGAAAATACTGCTCAAACGACTTCTGTCCGGATGACCCAAAGGAATCCACGGCCGCTGAGGAGGACGAGAGGCCGTCACTAAAACAAACAAATATTGGTTTTTAATTAAAAGAAACCAATTTTTAAAACATTGAAACTTTTGAAATAAATTAAATAAAGTGTTAAATAAAAATAAAAGATTCGACACATCATTACAGCGAAAGAGAAAACTAACTAATAGTTAGACGACTAACGACTGATCATTAAATTCAAATCGATATGAATTGACAACTCATTAGAAGAGTTTACATTCAAACCAATTAACAATATTTTAAATAATATTTATCTCATTAATCGATTGAGAGGTCATTGAGTTTAAGTCAGAACTTGTATTCCCGACTCTTTTCTAATCAAAACTTTAAATCTGAGTATTTGTGAGATATCGTCGAAACTTAAGATTCAAAATATCGAAATCAAAGTTTAAATTTTTTCTTAGTTTTTGAATATTTCCTATCATTTATTTATCTCAAATGTTTCATCTAATGAAAAGTATAAGCAATTGATTTGTTTTGAACGCTTCTCAACACAATTTGCTTCGACTTTTGATTTGAAACTAAAGATATCCATCAATTTTTCCATAGATTTTAATTTCTAGCAATCGTTGCATATCTTTCTCTGATTATATCAACTTTAAAGCAATGATCAAATGATTTGATTCAAATCATATTAACTTAACATCAATTGAAGACAACATTTGGTCATTACTTCAATTTATAGAAAATGTTTGTTTACATCAATTTCTAATTTTTCCGTTAATTATAATAACTCTTTAGTAAACCATTAAACCAAACATATATCGAGTGTTCAAACGGTGTTCTCAACAAAAATGCTATGAATTTCTGGAATTTTTGCAAAAATAAATTTTTATCTCAATTATGAAATTTCATCTTGGTGAAAATGGGGTATTCAATATAGAAAAATCTTTTGGAGATTTTTATTTTGAAAAGTTTATAAAACTATTAAACGATTGAATGACATATTTGACAACTAATATCCTGCCTATGATATTTGAAATTGGTTCTTGGTTATTCCAATAATTGAATGTCACAATTATTTAAGAAAAAAATTTGTTTTCAAAATAAAATCAATAAATGTATTAAAATTTGTCAATTATTAAACATTTTATTTACCTTGATGGTTTTCATGAATACTTCATCTTTAATATTTACATATATTTCATCAAAATTACCAATAAAGTTTTTAATTTCGATTTTTGAAATTGAAAAATTTTTCCTTGATAATTTTTTTAAAATATAAGATTTAATTAAATATTAAAAAATTAATTTTAATATCGCGATATACTTATTGCAATCGTGAATAACCAAGATGCACTTTTTATTTTATATTTATTGTCTTTACTTTTAAGAAAATAGCATTTTATAGAAAGGTTTCAATTTTCAGAAAATTGATGACAATTCCAAAGTTAGTGTTTAAAATGTTTTGAATCTTTCAAAAATCAAAAACTTATTGTCGTTTTACTTCTGAACACCGTTTGAACAATAATAGAGACTAACCATTAGTACAGTAACTAATTATTAGTGACTAATGACTTAATGCATCCATTTTTCTTTGAGGGGTAAAAGTGTTCACTCTTTGAGAGATAATTTCTATTTAAAGTGGAGTCAATTCCAAAACATTTACTTTTTAGTAATAATTAGTGAAATTTCAGTTCAATTTAAATGAATTTAAAAAATGGAAATAATATTAAAAATTCAATGAATGACTTAAAAATAAATAAAAAATAATTTATCGATACTTCTCTTCCTTTATATCATTGAATAGAAAAAAAGTAATAATTTGTAAAATAATAAACAAAATATATTCAAAACTTTTTTGATTAATTATATCCTAAAATTTGAGAAAAAAGAGACGAAAGTTTTTCAGAATTTTTAGTTTTTGATAAGAATTGGAAAAGAGTTCACTTTAAAGATATATTAATTAAAATTTTTGACTATTTATTATAATTATGCAAATTATGGCTTAAATTTGATGACTCGTTAGCAATGAATATCTTTACATTCATTACATTCATATAAAGCATTTGTTGGGCAAAAAAATGAAAACCTCATAAAAAATGGGTTCACTTTAGATATAAAGACAATAATTATGAGACAATTGGAATCCTTAACTATAAATTAAATGCAATCATTATTTATGAACTATAAATTATAGCCTATAATTCATAAGATATTAAACCATGAAATGTGTCCAACAATTCAAATAATCTTAATTTAAATCATTTAAAGAGACATAAATAATATTTAAATAAAAATGAATTATAATTTTCGGTTTAATTTAAATGAAACCATTGATTGGATTCATTAAATCAGAATTAAAATAATTAAATGTAATAAAAAGCAAATTATAATCTAAAATATTAATATAACTGAAGAGTCTTTGAAAATATATTTTAGAGAAAATGATGAATATGAGTGCCGTCGCCTTTCAGTAAAATACATGTGTTTTATTGATTCATTAATCCGGAAAAGATGTTTGAAATAACAATCAATTGAAAGAATTTATAGCTTTGGCTGAAATGATTAATATATTTATGACTTAAACCCATCCCATTCGACATCCTTTTAGGATAGAATATAATTGAATTTGTTATCAAAAATTACTAATTCATATAAAATGGGATAAAAGATATCTTTTGGGAGAAATACAATGTATTAAAATAAAAAATAAATAAATTTTCCTTAACAGAAACGATAAAGTTTTGCAAATAAAACACTAAAAGTGTAAAAATTAAGTAATTTTTAAATCAAAATTAAATCATTTTTATCTGCTTTTAATTGAGAGAAGATTTAGAACAGAATTAAGGTATGATTTCTTTTTAGTTTATATATCTTATAAACTAATTTATGTTTTTGTTTTATATATCATATGATTCATAACTACATAATTAAAAACAAAACGAGTGTTGAATTCAAATTAAAGTCTCAGAAAAACTTGAAAATCGAGAATTTGTTTTTACTTAAAACAGATGTAAGACATATAAGAAGTTCGAACTAATATTAATAATAAGAATATTTATATTCCGTCAAACTTTTTATGAAAAATTGTAGAAATATTAGAAATTCCGATTCGATAATAAAAATAATTGAAATACAAATCGATTACTTTAGAGAAAATTGCAGTCAAAGGCCCTCAGAATAAGTTCCCTTTGAATCTTAAATTGTTTATCATTTGGCAAAATTGCAAGATTTTTGAACTTTCAAAAGCATTTAATGATGAAAACAAAAATAATAGAATAAAAGTTTGGGAAAACTAACGCTCTATTATATAATAAATCATTGTCTCAAACCATTTAATGACAGCTCAACACTAATTGGATTCAAAGTTAATAAAAAGCTATTAAGAGAAGTACCAAATGGTTAGTTCTTACAACACTTGCAATTAAAGGTAAAATTAACTGTTTATAAAGTTCTGAGCCTTTTGTTAAAAAGCAATGATGTAAAGACAATTCGCTCAGAATGAGAAAAGTACTCAAATTAGCACTAATTTACCCAAAACTAGAAATTATAGCCTTTGCTAAGAATATGCCGAACAATGAGTACATCTGAACTAAAGCTGACCCTCTGATTGACATTTTTAAGAGTAAAGCATTTGTTGGTTGAGAAGGGGCTGAGAAGGGGCTACACTTCGTTAATCGTAGATATAATAAATTAATGTTTTCCAGTAAATAAGTTCTGAAGTTCACTTTATTTGCGTTAATCAGCTTTTCATGGCATGCAATTCATAATAAGTGTCAGAACATGTTTAGAATGAGCCGTTCCTTCACTTATTGTTGAAATGGGTTCATCACATTTTCAATTATGCAAGACTTCAAACAATAACTAATGAAATATATATACAAACTGACAAAAAAATGATAACTTATCACAAGTTTAAGAGTTTTCACTCAAATGAAATGACTTTTCATGAACACAACCGATGCAACACTTGAGTGATGAACATTTCAAATGAAATGAAGTTCAAAACAAAACGTTGAGAACTTAATTAAAGGTTTAAAAAACGGATATAAGAATAACAAACAAAAGAAAACAAAAGAATACAAAAGCGAAGTAAATGTTAACTCAAAAACCGTTAATTCAATGAAAACTACATTAGTTTTATGGCATTATATAAAAGTAATCAAATATTACTGTTTTCTGGTTTTCTATATCTGTTGGACTTCTGGTTTTCTGTTTTAATCAATGAATTCCATGAATTTCTACCAAAAGGTTCCGAATCTTCAAAACAATTGGATTGACTTTTAATACACAAATCACTAGAAATCGTCAATAAATCCGTCGAATATTTATTCTTTTTACGTCTTTTACGCGGTTTTATAACTCGCGGTAAACAATGATCCGAAGCACTGGAAGAATCTTCAGATGTAATACTAAGACTATCACTGAAAAAATTCTTAAGAATAAGTTTTGAATTTGATTTTTGTACAGAAGTGAAGCCATTCTTTTTTCTCAATTCTTCAGCACTAAGAGATGAAGACTCTGAGCTACAAACGGAGACATCATCTGAATTGCAAATGTATTCATCATTTTTAAGAGACACCGAAACTATGGTTTGTTTGGCGAGAGTCACACTTTTATTCTGAGTCGCAAAAGATCTTCTATTAATTCTATGACTAAGGAAGAGATCATTTCCTTTGAACAGACGCTCAGAATTTCTTTTGGCATTCGATTCGAAATTATTTGATTTGAAAACTTCTTTTCCATTGATTTTTTCGCTCAAATATTTATTGTTAAAAAAGTTCTTAGGACCGATATTCGGTAATATGAGTGGAGGGCCCTCCGCGTGAAGGGCTAACTTCCAAAGGGGCAAAATATCGAAAATTTCAACACAATTCTCATCGGATTCAGAAGAATCCAAACTCTTTGAAGAAATAAAGCGATTTTCTGCAGACATTGAGCTCTTTTCGGGAGTTTTGTTTTGCTAACGAAAAATGTGTCCTTTCATGTGATTGCGTTGAATCGTAAAAGAGATAACTTAGAAAATGCATAATATATCACAAAATCAATGGAAAGACTAAAACATTTCGATTGAAAATTATAATATTATCACAAATTTCTCAAATTAATAACAAACAAAAAAACAAAAAATAAAACTTTTAATCAAATGATAACTAAACGAACGGTTTGTGTGACTGCGGAGACGATGAGAGTCATAATAGAAGAAGTTTTCAACAGAGCACAGGTAGGATAGAATGATAGGGTGTAGTGAAAAGACGTGATGAGTGTCCCAAATGCTATCTCTCGCTGGCACTGTTAACTGGCAGAACGGGTAACATATGCAACGACCCGCAAATATGAGTAGAGCTGAGGAAACCCACACTAAACACTAAACCTTCTATGGAGTGAACCTTTTGATAAAAAGATGTATTAGAGCAATGGATAACTTCCTTGTTGTGCTTCTAGTGGTGACTCCACCAACTCTAATGACTAGAGTGAGCCAACCCAGAAGAGCAACAGGTTAGGCACGTCAGGAGTCACCTATTATGTCATATGCCTAACAGTGTTGGCCCAACACATGTAAGTCATGTAATAAACGTAACACACTTTCCAAATGATTATCAAATGAATAGGCATTCAGACAACAGATAAGATTAAGTGCAGAGCAGTTCATGACCTAAACTAAACACAATACCCATCGTTCGGACAAAAATCAGAACCGAGGAAATCAAACCACTATTTCCTAATAGTGACTCTCATTAGATGTAGGGCACAGTTCCCAATGTTAACCAGTTATAGTTATATTTCCCGAACATTAAATTTGAAAACACTAAACATCCAATATATCCGACACAACACCGAAAGCCTATATATTAGAAACCAATTTATGAAAAGTGAATCATTCATTCAATCACTCAATTGATTTCTTCCATTTCCTCAGTCACTAATTAGTGTCATTTATGTCAAAATATCAACTAATTTCTTATGTCTTCACAAATCAAAATCAAATTATTTTTTAGGAATATTTGCGAGTTTTGAGTGAGTTTTGAATGAGTTTTGAGCGACAAATAATTGGAATCAAATCATTATATACTTTCACTAAAATGTCAGAAATGTTTTACGAATCACTCGAACCGTATATCGATTCTCAGCCAATATCTGATAAATCTATTAATAATTGCATTTGAGTCAAATGACGGCTTCCTTTAGATAAAATAGTGCTAATAATTGCTAGATTAATATGAAAATGAAGATTATGCTTATTTAACATTAATGAGAGACAGCTATCGATGTAATGTCTTTATAGGAATTATTGAGAAATATTTTGATTATTTTATTGCGTTTAAATGAATAATAGGTTAGATCTGATTTAAAGCCTCTGAGGCACCGATTAATGCCTCTGACCTCAACATTTTGTCAAAATTATGTGAATATTATATTATTTGCATTCAGAGCTCATCAGGAAGTTATAGGAAGTCAAACATTTTGTTTGAGACAAATCCATAAAATACAAACTTTTGATTCGAGAGCACAGCATCAAAATGTTTCTTAAGATTCATACTTTGATTATAACTATTAAAATGTTATACAAGAAAATAACATTTATTTTATGCTAAAGTATACCATAATTATTGGATTCAATTCAAAGGATGTCAGTCCAGTCTATATATCAAAAGAACAGTTCTATAAAAAAGTGTTGCGTTTTTCAAATTTCTTTTTCAAATAGTTTTCAAGAGATATTCAAATTCATTCAAAGCATGAAATTGAAAGTTCGGGTTATGTCTGAAATAGAATTTGAAATTATATTATAATTTCTTTGCGAGTCTTTTGACTTCAAAAAGAAATTCCTTTTAACTTTTGATCAAAAAATAAGTCTTTTATATCTTTTATGGCTATTATTGTGACCACAATTATTGCAATTTTAACAAAAATTATTCACAAACTTTTGATAATAAATTTTGAATAAAAAAAGTTCGACAAATGTTTACAATAATAAACAAAAGTAAAAGACATCCTTTTTATGGATGAAAGACATTCTTCCCTTTCCTTGGAATTTATTTACAAATTCAACATTTCTTAAACTCTTGCTTTTGGTCAGCACTTATTCAATAGGAAATAGTCCGCAAACATTTGGAAACATGTTTTAAGTGATTCGAAACTTAATTCAAATTGAAATGAAATTTAAAAGCAAAGACTGAACTCAAATGTATTGAACTCATTATTAAAGTCATTAATCAATTACTGCATTCATTCAAACAAATCGATAAAATTGATTGAATTATACGTCGTCTGTGACTAAAGTTTACGTCGAAATAAAATTTATAGAAATGTATCAAAAAGTATATCATTAAAAACATTTTCACTGATTAGAGTTTTGATGAATTTTAGACAAATTGAATGTAAAACAGGGATGGCCAAACGTCTCGACTCTAGGGGGTGCTAAGGGGTATTTTTGGTAAACCTCGACAGACCTAGTACATAGGCGTAATGTTAAGTTTTTCAAATTCTATGGGGTATTTTGCCGGTTTTTTTTCTCCAAGGGGGTATTGGAGAAACCCCCCCTTTGGCCATCCCTGATGTAAAGTTAATTAAAACTTAATATAAAATTAAAATTTGTGAAAATGCGGACAAATTTACGCAAAAATTATCAATAAATTAGAAAATTGAATAAAATGCTCGATAACTGACCCACGAGATTGTCCAACAAATAAGATAATAACTTCTGAGTTCCATTTGGCTCATTGTAGATAACTAGCAGTTCCTGAGTTAAGGGATTTCCTTTAAGTCCTTTAATTAAAAAATTTAAATCATTAAATAGTTTTAATTAATTAATAGTAATAGTAATGAATAAATAAAATATTGAGATCCAAAACAGACCTAATGTTTGGATTTGAAAGAGTTTTCCCAATTCGTAGGGCAAACATCGCAAGTAATTGTTGTTAAGAAGGAGTTCCCTCAACATAATGAGGTCTCCCAACTCTGCGGGAAGACTTCGCAGTTTATTACAGGAAAGGTCTAAATGCATGAGTGATGTCAAACGTGCGATGTCTGCGGGAATTCTACTCAAACTGTTGTCATTTAAATAGAGAGACGTTAAGTGAGTCATTGACCAGAGCTGTGGACTCAGGTTTCGGATCGAACCTAAACTCAAAAAATAATTAAAAAGTGAGTTCTATTGAATATATTGAATGGATTGGAGGCCAAACCTGTGATCTCCAATTCGGGCCAATAAGACTTTTTGCCGTTTTGTACGTCTTCGGGAGACATAATTGAATGCGTCCGACGAGGGTTTGGCGGCTCATATTTGTCTCTTTCGCGGTCTCGATGTCCGGGACGAGACATTTAGTTATCTGTAAAGATATTCATAAACGCGTGGATCAGTTGTGAGTCAATGTTAATGACATTCAAATCAATTAATATTCATTGAAATTCAAAATCGATTCAAACCTGCATTTAATGTCAAATCAAATCAATTGTCAATCAATTAAATTAAATATAATTTAAACACAAAATTAAAGAGTCGACGATTTGTACACTAATTAGCAAAAAGTAAACCACAATTAATCAAAAATTATACAAATTTGAGTTCATTTCATACAATTAAATATCAGTTTTGTTTTCTCAAAATTAATTGACGTCAAACTCAAACGCTATGAACTCCATTCAGAAGAGTTGGGATCCAACACTCAATTTATCCATTAGTAAAGGGATCACAAAATATTGACTAATTGTTTGTATGTAATCAATGAGTGGCCCTTCAATTGTTTGCTTTCAAACACTGCTTTTGTGTCCAAAACAAGTCTTACATAAAATACGACAAAAATTAAGTGGAAGTCATGTGTTTTCCACGAATTTAATGTTTATTTTGATTTTAAATTAAAAAATTTAATTAAAATATTTGTTTGCAATTAATATATAAAATGAATTTTTTAAGAAAAATAAAACTCAACGAAAGGTTTTTCGGTAATTCTTTTAAAATTTTCAGTTATCAGTCATTTATTTGAATTTTCAGTGGAGACGACAAACAATTTAACCAAAAATCCATTAAATTATGTGAGAATCTGTTGTCCATCGCTTCCAATCATTTGCATTCAAGTGAGACATTGATAGATAAATATATTTGGTTTTAATTATCTATAATTTGGCTCAAATTATATCTTGAAAACTGTTGCAGAAGCGAGAAATGGCTGCCCGAAGAGGTAAACGAATTGCCGCAAACCGTGAGAAACTCCGTTTGGCCCGAATTAGAAGAGAAGAGGCAAAAAATGCTGCGCCCAAAGTGTGGACTCCCGACAGACTTAAAATCGACAAATCGTAAGACAAAGTTTTCTTATTTTCATATTTTAATTGAATGAAGTGTTTGGACAGCGCTCTGAATGTGGGTCCGCGACGTTTCAGTGATACACATCTCAAAGATTTGGACTCTATTTGTGACGACGTCTTCATAACGTCGTTATACAAACAAATAACTTATTCATTGAGTGAAACCATTTCTATGCAAAGAGAAACTCACGACAAGACTCTTCTCAATGAACCGAACGCTTTGGTTGAGAGTAAAATAGAACTCGACTTAAGAACTAAAAAGAAGACTAAATTTTGTGACGCATTTAAAGGAATTATTTCATATCCAAACAAATTTGAGTTTAGAGCCAATCGAAGAATTATAGCCATTTGTAAGAAGGATGAGGACAAATATGACGCTAAAGAGTCCGGCGCTGATGTCGTCGGTGGCGTTGAAATTATAAAAATGTTACAAAAAGGAGATCTAAATATGAGTAATTTTGATGATTTAGTGTGCCATGGTGATCTCCTTTTTGAGTTGGCTCAAATCAAAGGACTTCTCGGCTCTTCTTTTCCCTCAAAACTAAAGGGAAACTTAGGTTTCGATATGAAAAAACTGGTGACACAATTCGTAAACGGAATTGACTACAAATGCACTAAAGATGAGTTTGAACTCGATTTTGGTTGGGTTAGGGTTCCATTCGGTCGACTCGATATGAAAGACGAAGAACTCCTACAGAATTTCAAATTCCTTTTGTCAAACATTGAAAAACACAAACCGACGACAGCCATAGGTTTGTAAACAATTAATTCTATAAAAAAATAACATTCAATCGATAGTGCCGTTCATTACTCGGGTTTTGATTCTGAGTGAGCCCTCAAAAGAAGAGTTTGCTCTCAGATTTTGGGAATATATCGATGGATATGAAGACCCAAATGCAAAGAATTCTGAAGACGAGGACTCAAACGAAAAAGAAAGTAATGTTTCTTCAAATTGATAGTCACCGACAAAATCAACCGAAACCTGATTTTCTGAATTAAAAAAAGAAATTATATGTCATTTGATTTATAATAACTAAATATAATTGAAATAAAATACGACAAATGAGACAATCGTTTTAAGAGAATTTGCGAAATGAATTTACAATAGTTTAAAGATTATTGTTTTCAATCAATTGTGGGCTTCTTTTCAAAGGCTAACATAAAATCTCTTATTTAATGAAACTTTCATTTCATATATTTCTAATAATATAGAAAATTGAGTTTCAGTTAATCGAAGTATTCAACGGTTCTAATCATTTCATACCATTTAATATTTTGTTGGCGTTTATAATATATTTATAATAATTAACAGTAAATATATGTTTGCATTCAATCTATAATCACGCGCTCAACGAATCATTCGTTTGATTCGTTGGTTATGAATTGATTATCTTATAATTATAGGACATAAATCCGATTCCAATTTAGTTGTCAATTGTCACGACTGATGATTCCATTGATTCCAATTCTAATTCAAATAAATAAGTTTTAGATCAATAAATGAAGAAATAAATGAAGAAATAACTCACAATTTTGTGCTCTGCGTTCGTCGATGTGTTGTTTGCCATTCCATTTCCCAAATTATTGATAGTAGAGGACAGGGGCCCCATCTTTGCATTCCAGTAATCGCCATCTTGTGTTGCGCTAACACCAGTTGCCGAAACAGACTGATAAAGCGTTGAAGAGAGGTGCGGTGGCACACCATTCAGTCCCATCATAGGCATGTGAGGCATCGAATAATTTATAGGATTAGCCACATGTGAATTGACATTCATCTAAAGGCAATCAATAATTAATTAAAAGTCTACCATAAGTTGATTCGCACCGAATAACTTGAGTCGAAGTCATCGCCTGAATTAAATCTGTTTGGGTTTATATTAGGGATTGAATTATCGGTCGACACATTCGATGAATTAACGCTTGAATTAGTCATTTGTGGCGTTGTTTGCATCCATTCGTGCATATCAGTGGTCATAACTTCTCCGCAGCCAAAGGGCCACATCCCTACAGATGTCTCATTTGTAGGATTCATATTTGAGAGTCCGGCCATATTATGTGAATAGAGAGGGGTCGGGTTCTTTCTCTGTGCCCTTTCAGTTCCTATTGGACGGGGAAGTTGTTTACGTTCCTCATAATCGGCGTTTGACTCCATTTCTTTGCGTGCATTCAAAGCATTGATTGCTGTCTGAGATATCCTCTGTTGAGGTATTTGTTGCGGAATATAACTTGAGTTTTGCATTAATCCGAAGTGTTGGAGGCCGTGCGCAGAGTTGGCATTCGGTATGCTATTGATGGCAGTGTGCAGTAGTCGAAGAGTTTCTGGGGATGGCGGAGGAGTATTACTTCCGAAATCATTGGCAGTCAAATGATTGTGATGTAGAGCCGAATTGGCCGCCATTTGCATTCTCTGCTTTTGCAATGTCTGCAACTGGAGGTTAGCAGAAGCGGCCAAAATAGCGGCTCTCATCTGATCCTGAAGAACAATTGTCTGATTGGGAGAAACATTAGTTCCAGAATTGGCTGCCATTCTATTCTGAGCCCCAAAAGTGGGTCCATTCATTTGATGAGAGCTCTGAATAACAGAAACTCTCGCAGAAAAATCGGGTGCATTCGGATTGAGGTTACTCTGAACTGCATTATTACCACCGAAAACAGTCTGGTTTTGATCGGAAACATTTTGCATTTGCTGTACCGAACCTAAAGAGGAGAGGGGACTGTTCTGACTATAAGTCGTATTCGTAACATAAGAATGTCGTTGTGGGACATTCATTGGTGTCGAAGACATGCCATAAGTTTGAGATTTCATTTGATTCGAGACGACAGAAGACACGTGCGTTGAGCTGTTCATTACATTTGTCTGAATCACCGGTTGATATGATGTCACCGTTGGAGACGAACTGACGACCGGTATATTACTCAGATTATGGCTCGGAGATAGACTACCGCTCATCGAACGGTTGGCATCATTTGTCAGCGAAAATATTGAGTTTTGGGGGTCAGTCATTGAACGGCTCTGAAGTAGATGTGAATGTTGTGGCGGAGGAGTTGGTGTTGACGAGAGAGGAGGTGTTGACATCTTTATAGAGTTTGAAGGGGTCATCGGTCCCTGAGATGAGATAAGTGGTGGAGTGCAGGGGGCGCTCCGGGCATGACTTCCGATTGGCCCAAGTGTTGATGAGCCAGAAGAAGGAGGTGTCGACGCAACTGAGGCATTACTGGGCGATATGTGTAGGTTTCCTCTATAACCGGGAGCTTTGCTCGCATCGATAGACAACTCTTTTGTGGCACTTTGTCCCACCGGTAGACCCATTGCTGTCGACAAACTTTGAGAGTGTACTGCATTTGATGACATTGTTGTTAAACCAGAAGCGGCAACACTCGCAAAGTTAGGTTTATCTTTGGACTGACCCCAAACGCTTGCCTGTGCAACTTTACTGAACAGGTTATTAAATGGAGTGTACTCTGGAGTAACACCATTTTCACTCGGAACAGGTTTTGATTCGCTTTCAGAAGTCACCGAAGAAGTTGTAATCGCTGTTATGGTCTGCGTTGTGGTAACTGTTGTCTGGAGATTATTAAAGGGCTGTTTATTTGTGGGTAAAAATGAATTATTATTCTTCACAACTGTAGAACTGTTGGGAACGGGCACTCGAGCGCCGGTGAATATTGGATTAAATGGTTGTACTCCTTGTGGAGCACCCGTTGGACGCAACTGATTTGTCATCGGAGAAGATTTGGCTTCTGATGATGTGATCACCTTTGAAATTGTGGGAACTATTGTCGAAACTGATGTAGTTTTGGTGTTTTTTCCTTTGGCCGCGACCGCCATTGTATACGAAACGGTCGATTTTGTGGTTATGGCGACTGATTGGTGGGACTGACTGGGAGACACAGTCATTCGCGAGGAATTACTTGTTTTTGTATTCCAAGCATTAATGAATGGCGTCGAGTGAGCCATAGGGGCAGACGTTCGAACCAAAAGAGTCGAACGATTAGTGAAAGCGCTGGCGATCGACGTTAAACCAGAGCTCACAGAACTTAATGACGAAGACTTTTGAACATTTGATGAATTGGATGGTCGGGAAACACAACCAATGGCTGCTGTGCTCTGACTTTTGCAAGGATTGCGGTTCGCACCCATTTCATCACTGCTAACACTCGTCGGTCGACTTAAGCCCAAAGACTTAATAATTTCTGACAATTCTTTCTCTGTTTCTTTGGAAAGAGCGGTGATTAGCTGCTGAGCGTGTCGGGTGGCATCGGCTGACCCTTTAATTATGACATTTCTGTCTCCCTGTCCCTTCTGTTTTTCCACTTCAATGTGAGCGCCAGATATTTCTCTGATAGTATTTATATTACAACCTCCGCGACCGATGACTCGACTGATGGCATTGGAGGGAACCACCACTTTCTTGGATTTGCGGACCACTTCTTTCCAACCCTCTTCACGTTTAGTGGCTTTTTTAGTTTGACTGCTTTGCATCGAATGATTACTACTTGAGGTAAAAGAAGTCATTCCTTTTGCCGAACTGTAATAACTCGGACTTCGAATATTTATGGAACTAATGGAAGGATTTGTCGTCAGATCTTTAGATGTCTCGATATTTAGTTCACTGAAACTAATTATTTCTTTTAGTATAAGAAAAATGAATTAGAGAATAGACTTACATATCAGTTGAGGTGCGGTTCTGTTGAGACTCTGTTTTGTGAACGTTATGGGGTTTCTGAACAGAATTGGCATTATTTGAAAGAATCGACACATTATTAGAATTATTGCTTTTGACTGATGTTGTCTTTTCAGGTGTGTAGACAATGTCTATAACATTTGATTCATCCCTTTTTTTAGGCCTTACATTCATTCGTTGAGTTGTCTTTTTAACAACATTTGTCTGATTCACTAAATTCGAAATATTATTCCCTCTTTTGTTGATTTTTTCGTTGTCTTTTACTGAAGATTTTAATCTCTCGTCAACACTTCCTTTAATGGGTTGAATGTTCTTAGGTTTGGATTCTTTTTGTGGAGAAGGCGTTTCCCTCAATTGTGTGGTCGCTATGTCCACAACTTCTTCCTCTTCTTCTTCTTCGACGTTGGAGTCATCGTTGTCCTCTTCATCGTCGTCGTCGTCATCGTCTTCTTCTTCATCGATGTACTTATTGGTCAAATCCTTGACTTTATGTCCACTCTTTTTATTTTCTTTGTCCTCTCGATCTGTATTTTTTGATGCTTTAATCAATTCTTGTTTTTCTTTCTTTTTTTGCCGCTTTCTTTCACGACGTCGCGCGGCGGCGGCCTTTCGACTCTCTTCACGTTTCTGTTCCAAATCGATTTCTTCCAAAAGAATGGTTGCATTTTTGTTGGCCTCCGCCGCCTGTCTTTCTTTTGCCTGACGTAAAATTTCTGCGCATTGATTAGTCTTTTTCAAGAGTTCCTTATCGTTAATTAAAGCAATAAATCGAGTGATCTCTTGATCTGATGGGAACTGATTAACGTGTTTTACCATCCATTTAACAACTTTGACGTGACCCTTACGGAAAGCCGCCATAAGACACGACACTTTTCGATTATCCTGACTGTCAATATCACAGCCGGCGTTAACAAGCAATTGAACCACATCTAAATGTCCTCCATTGCAGGCCAACCATAGGGGGGAATTACCCTTTTTGTTTTTCACATCAACGGCTGCGCCGCGATTTAAAAGTAATTCAACGAATCGATAGTGTCCTTTGTCCGCTGCTATTGTTAGTGCAGTATCGCGTGAAGTCGGAACAGGAGGTGAATTGACATCAGCCCCTTTATCTAATAAAACTCTTCCAACTTCGACATAACCCCCGGACGCCGCTTCCATTAGAGGTGTTAAACCCGTTTTAGCCCTGTGTTCGACATTTGCCTTTCGATCTAATAAAAGGCTTACGACTTCACACCTTCCCTGAAAACAGGCTAAAGTCAGGGCTGTGTTGCGGTTGGTCTCAATTTGAGCGTTAATATCACTTCCCATATCAAGAAGGAGTCGAACAGTTGTGGTGTGTCCATTCATTGCAGCCAACATCAGAGGTGAAATTCCTAACTTAGAACCGGTTCTTGAATTGATTTCTGCGCCGTGACTTAACAAAAGTTTTATTATATTAACGTAACCGCCCGAAGCCGCCAAACTTAAGGGGGTGTAATCCGAAACATTCCGGTGTTCTTTATTGGCGCCACGCGATAGAAGAATCTCAACCACTTCATAGCGTCCACTCGAACAGGCGAGGGATAACGCCGTATCTTTAGTTCTTTCCGACTGAGCCTCCATATCTGCCCCGTTGTTAAGCATAATTTCCACGACATTTGAGTGACCGGCAGTGGCCGCTAACATGAGAGGTGTAAACCCTTTTTTGTCTCTATGTTCCATT
The DNA here is from genome assembly GCA_034700165.1 of Galumnidae sp. Gr-Ori-00277. Classification (NCBI taxonomy): domain Eukaryota; kingdom Metazoa; phylum Arthropoda; class Arachnida; order Sarcoptiformes; family Galumnidae; species Galumnidae sp. Gr-Ori-00277. Next base: position 7,177 of record JAQIXI010000037.1, on the reverse strand, counting down.
TCCGCGCCTCTGTTTAGCAAAAGTGATACTAATTCTTCATGACCTCCGGCACAGGCGAGTGTTAAAGCCGTATCGTGATTGCTGTCGGTTTGAGAGTCTAAATCAACCGGTGGATACCAAGGAGGGGGTGACGGGATTCTGATATTAGTGGGCGGTGTTGTGGCCGTCAAATTGTTTGGAAGCGAAACATCAGATTTGTTGGATGTGATGACAAATTCAGAATCATTTGAATTCGAGATAATTGTATTTCCGGACAAACTGTCGATTGGGTTCGGAATTGAGTACGACATGTGAGTGGCCAAAGTAGAGAAGGCTGTGTTCATGGGTTGAGACAATGGAGTCGTTAAAACTGTGGACACATTAGAAAAAGCAGTCGATTCGAAATTGAGGTTTGGATTCAATGTAGTCGATAGTATTGAACTCAAACTACTTGGTGTCGATGACTCAATTCCAGAGGTTAACAACGAATTAGATGTTTGTGCAGAAATTGTCGACACTTTTAAACAATAGAATATTAAATTTATTTTCGAATTAATTTGAATGCAATCATTACCTGAATTACTATCATTTATATCGGGATTTGAGACAACAATTTCTGAATTATTTTCTTCGACGTCCACCGGATATGGAATTATTGTTGATATAATAGCAGTTCTGTTTGAGGTTGTCGTTGGAGGAGAAATAGTGACCGGTGTCAATGTCAGTGAAACGGGGAAAGCGGGCGCTCCCATCGAATATATGCCCCCCGTATTAGACGAAATAGAATAAGGAGTTTGAGTGATAAGATTGGGTGCAGAGGCTGAGGTTGATAACAGCTGCAGAGACGGGCCATCAGTTTGAGTGGCGGTGGAGGCGGCGGCAGCGGTGAACTGGTTTTTCAAAAGCATTAATTGTTCATTGGTTAAGGTTTGCAAAAGAGATGCCGTTTGTGTCATTTGGTTCATATGTTGTGAACCACTCAATAACTGTTGTGGAGGAGGCGGTGGCTGTGAGAGCACGGGTTGAATAGTAGTGGATGTATTGCTTACTTTCGCATTCTTTCCTTTATTAGACTTTGAAGACGTTTGCGAAGACTTCTTTACGATTTCATTAGTTTGTGTTACAGTTTGGTTGGATTGAGTGGTTTGTGGCATCGATTGGGGTATAATTTGGTTCTGAGAGGTCTGTACGCCAGGTGTTTGACTCAAAGAGTTGGTTTCAAAAAGTCGGGGCAACAAAAAGGGAATCGAAGCGTCGATGTTCTTCATGTTAGAGGCGGCCGCCTGAAGGAACTGAAGGGTTTCGGGTCGAGAACTAAAGTTTTGCGCCAATTCTGATAAAATCATTTGTTGCTGTTGTAACAGATTTTGAGTTTGAGAACTGACAGATGACTGCGAACTGTTCGCTGCCTCCAAATGTTCAGAGTTTATACTATTCTTAACATTCATTTTCTCGATCTCTTCTGAAGTTAGTGAATGAGAATTTGTGTTCTTCGGGACATTCGTTTGATGTGAGTGTTGTTTAGAAGACATATTTTTGATTTTACTGTTTGATCGCAAACGACGGTTTTGCGGAGGAGTTGACAGAGAAAGGGTTGTATTTGTTGATGAGCTCATTGTATTTGTAAAAGTTGTTTGAGTTGTAATAACAGACAAATCAATTGATGAGAAATCAGTAGTCACTGAAGGAGACGTCGGTTGAAAAATGTTGGACTGAGTCATAGGAGAAGGCATTTGAAATGATGTTTCGTTTTTCAGTGGTTTCGGAACATCCATACAAATCGGTATCCCCTGAGAAGAAACATTTGCAGTAACACTACTGCTGTCCACCGGTATATTCGCAGACATTTGTGACAGTGAAGGACCGCAGGAAAGACCCGCCTGATAGCACTGAATAAGTTGTTGCTGCCAATGAGCTTGGTATTCCCTCTCTACTCTTTGAAGTTCTTCTAATATCTGCTGTTTTTGTCTGATCTGTTCCTCCTTTGCCGGATCCAATTCATCGGTTCTTCTGATCATATCATTAATTCTCGCTTCGAGTCTTTCGGCTTCTTTGAGAGCATCGATACTCGAAAAAGTGGTCGAATCGGTTAAAGTGACGGTATTTGGCGCTATGAATGACGTTCCGCTATCGGAAAGACTGCGTTCGAGGATTTTATTGCCGGTTCTACTCTTTGAGTGCGGGACATAAGCATCGACACAATCGTTCGCTTTGTTTGAAATTATATTTGTTTTATTCGTTGAATTGTTTTCTTTAGAACTGCTTTTCTTTGAGACCGACTTCGGAATAATTTTCGATTGAATGGAAGAATGGGTTCGATTGGAAGTGTCTTCGAGTTGAAGGCCGTGCGGAGGCACTCGAGGCGTCATATCGCTATCGGTTGAGTTTAAATGAGAAGAAAGAGTAACGGGAGGAGAGCTCGCCATCAAATTTGTAGGATAATCAATCAGGAGTTGAACAACAGTTGTATGGCCTCCTTTTGCTGCCTCAATCAGCATAGTTGAGCTGTCTTTGAGACGGTGTGTTGGGTCAGCCCCATTGGCCAATAGAAGTTCAACAACTGCTAAATGACCGCCGGCACATGCGAGGGATAAAGCTGTATGGTCGTTATTTGCCGTCACTTTATTTACATTCGCTCCTCTGTTGATAAGGAACTGAACGGTACATAAATGACCGGCGCGCGACGCTTTCATCAATGAAGTGCGTCCGCCCTCGGCTTCGTGTTCTAAATCGGCGCCGGCCTGTAGTAAGAGTTCGGCGACATCGGTGTGTCCATTCTCACAGGCATACATCAAAGCTGTATCTCCTGAACTGGTAGTGGCGTTCACGTTAGCGCCGCAACTAATCAGGTGTCGAACTAAATCCAAGTGTCCCTCCTGTGCCGCTTCCATTAATGGCGTGTTAGCACCGGCTTCTATATCAGCCCCGGCTTTAATAAGGAAGTCTGCGACGTCGAGAAAACCTCCACAACAGGCGAGAGTTAGTGCTGTTTCTTGAGTTTCTTCCGTCTGAGCGTTTATATCTCCGCCTTGACTCAAGAGAAGAGCTACCATTTCTTCGTGTCCCTCTCGCGCCGCTTCCATCAGAGGAGTATATCCCTCATCATTTACTTCTTCAATATTGGCGCCCCTCTCCAACAAAAGCATTGCCAGTTCTACGTGTCCGCCACACGCGGCCAAAGTTAACGGTGACTCAAAGCTATCGGCAGGCATATTGACCTGAGCCCCTGAGTCCAGAAGAAGTCGAGCCACTTCTACGTGACCGTCCATTGAAGCCTCCATTAAAGCGGTGTGCATCTCATCTGTTTTGTGCTCCTGGTCTGCTCCGGCCTCTAATAAGAATCGAACCATTTCGAGGTGACCCTTATAACAGGCGAGAGTTAGCGCTGACTCTTTGAATTCGTTCGAATGTGTGTTAATACTGGCGCCGCTCTCCACAAGAATAGAGGCGACGCCAACGTGTCCAGCAGTAGCCGCTTCCATAAGAGGTGTGTGTCCATTCTCATTGTGGTCTTCTAAGTTTGCACCGTTTTTGAGCAAAAGTTTGACCACTTCTTCGTGACCGGCGCCACAGGCGTACATTAATGGAGTATTTCCTTGAGACGTCTGAGCGTTGACTTCAGCGTTATGTTCAATCAAAAGTTCAACAATTGAGAGATGACCGGCACTGGCGGCTTCCATCAAAGGTGTTGTGTCTTTAAGGCCCCTGTCTTCAACGTTGGCCCGGGCGGCCAATAACTGCTTAGCCAATTCATAGTGACCAGAAGAACAGGCAAATGAAAGAAAACTCTCGCCTTCTTCTGTTACTTCATTAACACTACACCTGTCGTCCATTAAACGGGAAGAGCCCTCAACATTAGCTGTCAACTCTTGAGATGTGTCTGATTTATGCACAGCTGTTGTATTGGACAAAGAGGTCATAGAATTGAGCTGTGAATCATTGATTCTCATTTTGGCGATGGCAGCGGCCGCTTCGTCCAGAGCACAGTGAACGTCACTCACTGCGAAAGAAGAGGCTATCCTTCGAAGAACTTCCGGATCAATTAAATGCTTGTCTACAACCATTACTTAGAATAAATAATTTGATTAAAATAGTTGTGAGTCAGACCTGCGTCGAGTAATGCCTCTAAGTTTGCTCTCGACTCGGCATCTATTTCTGATGCGTCCCCCAAATGAATACCTTAAGAGAAATCATTTAAATGAAAGAAAAGCCGATTTAAAAATAAATAAATACCGGACACCAGTTTGTTATCGGTTTCAGCGGATAACAGGAATTTGGAAGTGTCCACAACGGGCTCTTCATCTAATGTGAATGACTCGACCTATCAATCAATCAAAATCAGAGTTAATTTAGAGAACGAATTTGACAAAAACTGATCTAAACTAAGAAAACTTCAAACCATTGAAGACATAAATTAGTGTCTATTCGTGTTTAACTCAAACAACAGAAAATTGTGTTTTCCTGTTGTCAGTCAATCGCCTTATTTAAAGGCCAGATATGGCTTCACTACAATTATTATCAAAAATTTTAAGACTTTTTAGCCAACGTTTTCCATAAAATATTTAAATACTTTTATACACAAAACGAATATTTTTTGGTAAACTTATTATCGGTTATTCCTTTGGATTTTTAATATATTGAAGCGTTAATTGGATAGAAAAATGTCTTTTAAAGAGATAAAACATCCGGTGAAAAGCGGTATCCGAAAGGAGTAAAACATATTAAAATTAATCCTAAATTATGTTTGGATTACATAAAAAAATAGTTTAAACTAAAGAAATGACAGCATTTGTTATGAAGCAGTCAATGATTTACGTGGATTTGTGCTCATTCGAGTCATTCTTATTCTCCATAGACTTGTTTATAACGTAAACCACTCGTGAAGTGAATACGCCTTTTGAACACCACATTCAGGAAGAGAATGGCTTTGAGTTAAACATAAATTGTTTTATTAATTGTTTAGTAAATCATTTCTATTGAGATCAAGTCTTATACACTAGGATTGAGTCAAAATTGAGTCTAAATTGATGGATGCTTTTTCTTTTTTATCCATAATAATTGATAGTCTTTTCAATGGATTTCAACTTAAATTAATATAAATTCAAAACCAATGAATAAAATAACACTAAAAAAACTGTAAAATATTTGTATAAATTGTAAGAAACTAATGATAAAAGAAATGAATTATTGAAAAATAAATCGCGATTTTTGTTAAATAAAAAACAAACAGAAAATACTAAACATAGTATATATGAAAAACATGTGGCAATCAATTGATTATAGGATGAAAACTGTAGGCTTTGGTCTTCATTTGGTCCCTCATTTCACTACTCATTTACAAACAATTCATTTCTTAATCCTCTAATTAATAAAATTAATATTTTTATAAAATAATTAATTGCTTTCAATTAATTGATTGATATCTAATTCATTCATTGATTGGGAAATGATATAACTTTTATTAATATCTATGGTTTGAGACCTAAAAATCTTTTAAGAAATCTATTAATTTCTTAATTAAGAAAATATTTTTTATGAATTAGAGTTAAATTTGTATATAATTTCAGCGAATATTGAATTAATTGAAAGTTTGTGTAAACAAAATGTTATCCGAAAACACGTTTTAATTGAGTTAAAGGTTTCAGAACTGAAATGCAATACAATTGAAAAAAGAGGTTAAATGAATGGAAGCACTTCTGACTTTTGTTCAGTCAGTTTAGGAATACCTCAGAGTTTTCGTCGTCTTCTTCTTCGGATTCAAAAAGTTCTGCCATTAGATTGAGTTTAGGCGAAGAACAGTTGGTATTCAAAGAGTTATTAGTATTAGTGGTACTGTTTTTGTGGCAATTGTTGGCCACACTGTTCACCATTTGGTTGTGATTGTGATGAGTGGTGGCCATAGACATCGATGGTATGGATGGCATATCCGACGGTTTAGTTGTAAACACATCTTTTGGATCATTTCCTTTAGTCTTTTCCAAAAGACTGTTCGCTTCACTTACGACACAATTGTTTTGTTCGTTGAAATGAATTGCATTTTGCATTTTAGAGCTAATCCTTAATCACTTGTTTCGCCAAATACTCCACTCAAACATTCATACATTAATTGTCAGTTCATTTAATAATTATTTTTAAAATTATTGTTTTTATCCAATTTATTACATTTAATGGATTTAATGGCGATATTCTATTAAATCAAATGTTATTTACGTTTCAGTGAGGGTTCACTCGAAATGTTAGTCTGTTTCCAAACCATAGACACAAACAACATAACCATAAAGGGATTCGATCATTACTTTATCATTACTCTACTATTCATTCAAATGTTGTCTCACATATTAAAGGGACTCAATTGTCAAAAACCCTTAACAGAGTTATTGAACGGACACTCATTATATTTGTGATAATATGCAGCGAATGTAATGCCATCTCTTATTATACTTTCTATTCTTTGCACTCCTTTTAACTATAATTTCATCATTTTGTGATAAATTACATTTTTTTTAACAAGGAACTTGTTTATAATTTTGATATATTTTTTCCATGGTCACTTTCGAAATATTTCAATTATAGAAAGAAAATTTCCAAATTATATAAGACTATAGCTGTAAAGGAAAGGAGTGGAAAAAGGGAAGGATTTTGAACTTGCCTTCAACTAAGAAAAGTGTTGTCCTTTTGTGTTGACCACAATTTAAACAAATAGTAGAATCGGAATCATTTATCGATTGAGTAAAGCAACGGTTTTGTTAACTTATCGATAGAGTAAAGCAATTACTTAACCCCTAAACACAAATGAATACTAAAATTTTTCGGTTGAGTTAATTGATTGGGTTAACCAATTTCACATTACCAAGGCTACTCAACCGATTGGCTTCTCATCCAAATTAATTAGTTATTTATGTAATAATAACTAATAAAATGTTTTGGGATTCTGTTTATACATATTTGTAACCAAACGATTTGAAATGATCTAGCAAATAAATACAAACATAAAAATTAGAACAAATTATAACAAAAGAAGTAAATTTTATTTTTAAAAAATGTAAGAATATCTTACTTTTACACAACTTTGAGTCTACTACAACTGTTGGTATGACAGACAGTACTGTTTCGGTAACGATTGTTACCCTTTTCAATGCCAACTGCAAAGTGTGAACACTTGCAGTTCGGACTTATGGTCAGTCGTTTGAGAGGAGAT
>JAQIXI010000036.1:0-47060 GCA_034700165.1 Galumnidae sp. Gr-Ori-00277 | reverse complement strand
TCTCAGTGAGTGTCAACTGATATGAAATCCTAATCATTGTTGCAAGAGTCCTAATAGATTTTGCAACCACACAAACAATTCCTAATAGAAGTTGCAACGTTCCTAAATCAAACTGATTTGACTGTATTAAATGAAATGAGTTTTACTCTTAAGAGACCGAAGGGTTTAATAACCGAAATCACGAAATTTTAAAGAAAAAAACCGAATATTTAATAACGGTATGGGAAAAAAAGTGTAATATAGTAATGGTTTTCCCACTTTTAGTGTTAACAATTAATGGTTTAAAATTTTTAATCAAGGTATATATTCTGTTAATGAGAATTTATTAATATTATCTGAAAGAATTTATTTGATTTAATTAAAAAAATAACCAAGAAAAGGTTACAAGAATCTGATTAAATTTACGAAGATAAACTTGTTTTCAATTATATGGAAATAATCCATTATTTCATAAAAAAGTGGTTTTGATTTTTACATGACTTTCAAAAAAAAGTGTAAAACTTTTATATTTTGATAAATATTTTCATATTTTCAACGCTATTCAGAGGATGATATCAAAGGACAGGTTCAAAAACTTATTAATTTTTCATAGGATTCACTCTAAAAATTGATTCAACGAAATGTCGTAATAATTGTTTGACTGAAAAAAGTCTTATTTATTAAATAAAAATATTTTTGCATAAAATATAGCTTAAGATAAGAGATATTCAAAGAAAATAAATACAAAAATGAATAATTGGTTTCATTTCTTTGACTCTAAGAATAAAAAAAAGTTGAGTAAAACTGAAATTAAAAAATAAAAGTAAGAAAAATGATTTTTATATAAACTTTTATATTATGTCTAAAAAATCCATTTAAAAGCTGTTCGTGTGTTTTGGGTTTCACTGAAGAAGAGCACAGGAATAATATCGTATTGAAGTTTTTGAAGTTTCAGATCATTTGTTATATTTTATTTAAGAAGAGGTGAACAGAGGAGAGGGAGAACCAGAGAGATGGCCATAAAAAATACTGTGTTTACCTCTGAGTAGTTTTTTATATCAAATCTAAAGAAAAAATCATAAAACTGTTGGACTATTAATCTCCGGAGGATTTAATCTTACCGGTGCTCTTAGTATACCATCCTTTTGCAAAGAACGTGACATATGTTTGAAGTGGTTGTGCGATATTACCCGAAATGTAGTAAAATTTTAACTGCAATTCAATTGAATTATTTATTATTTTATTGATTAAAACAGTGTTTTCTTCGCCGAAAATCTCCGAAAGAAAAGTTTTAAAAAATTTTGTTGTTTTAGAAAATAAATTGAATTAAAATCAGATAAGAATACAAATATAAAAAATGATAACATTTTTTCAGTCATTTTATTATTAGTAAAAAATAAGACATTTTATCTCAAACTGTGATTTTTAATTAAGAAATGCTTTCCTTTAAGTATTTGACATAATTTTCATCGAATTTATTGAGACTTCAAATGAAAATTATATAAATTCTTATAAAGGGTTTAATGTTTTGATTAGATTTGTTTGGAGTCAATATTTTATTTCTTAGTTTTGTGCGATTTTCGCACTAAAAAACTAAGTTTTAGTTTTTGAAAATTTCATTAAAATCTTTTTCTTCTTAAAACATTTGGATTTCCGACTAAAAAGTCGTAAAGATTTCGGTAAATAAATGCGGAAACAAAATAGTTTTCAACAAAATAATTGAAAAATGTTTTCATTCATTCAAACGTAAATCATTGGGTAAACTATCCCTAAATATTTTAAAATAAATCAGAATTTTATATTCAAACCATAAAATACACCAAAACTGGACTGAATTTCATAACGAAATAACTTTTTTACATAAAAATTGCGTTAAATTTTATAAAAAAAAGTTTTCATAAAATTTATGAATTAAAAGAAATTTAAAGTCTTTGATAATTACATCCGCTTTTCAAAAGTGTTTGTAATCTAGTCTTGAATTTCAGTCGAGTCCGACCTAAACCTACTTTATTTAGATTAGTGTCCATTTGAATGTCAGAACCCGTTGTGAATGATATCAAAAATTTTAATTTTAATAAACTCTTTGCAAATGATTTATAAACTAAATCTTAGTTCACATTAAAACTGATTTGTAATGAATACTAATCTCTTAAATTATTAACTTGTTCATTTTGGTTATAACTGCAAAATAATCAATGACTTAATGAATTCAAACAAAAGATGGATTGACTTCACTTAACATATTCTCGAAATTCCTTACTTTTGATTGATTTTGGTTACAGTATTTGTCCATAAACTTGAACATGAACTTGATCAATTAAAAAAAAAACTTATAAATATTTTTTTTTTAAAACCCGGAGTGTTTTGGAGGTAAGAGTGGATTCGTTGGAAGGATGTTATAAATGATATTTTAATATATTTAGAAAAAAAGAGTCATTCCTTTCCCAAAGCATAAGGAGCCGAACCTTATGCTCTCATAGAGAGTGTGTGAGTAAACTTTGAGAACAAAAATTTCAAAAAAAACTAACCAAGAATTCAATACCTGAGAATAGAAATGTTAAATATATTTATTCATTCATTTCTTTAGAGTTTGCTATCGATGGGAGAAATAATGTCTTAAGAAAAGCATTTTTTCGTTTTAGAAATGAGAGGTTTTTTTGCGATCAAAAAATACTTTTTGGAAAAGTATAGGCCATACAAACCATATTAAATAAATTCAGTTATAAAAGTGTATTCACCTCAAAAGCTGTGACTGAGAATAACATATTCTGAGCAAATGATAGTCAGCGAGTGGTAGACAAGAGAATGAGTAAATATAGTGAAAAAGTGAAGGCATTTTTGAATTCACTTTTTCTAAATCTTTTGTTGCGATCGGAATATATGAATAAAATGAGATAAAAAGTGAAAGTTTTTGATATATCTTTAAATCCTTTTTTATAAATATTGTAAAATTAGTCAATAATGGAATTTTGAAATCCATTCTCAGTATAAACAAAATATGCATGTTAAAAATTCACCTAAACGATTAGATATGCCTTTTATATAATTCATTATTTTTGTTGGCAAAATATTTGACCAAGACAGCTTATCATTGATTATGAATATCAAAATTATAAATAGTTTTAGTGACTCTTATGATAAAATGTGAGGAATCTTCAGTTAATACCTAATTTTTTTATTTTTAAAAAAATATGTATAAATAATATTTATTTTTGTACTAATATTTTGTTATGACTTATAGAATATTTGCATAAATAAGAATTCATAAAATGTGAACAAATCTCAAATAAACCACAAAATCCTTCGTTTTTTTCATCAGAAAAATTGGTTTAAAAAGAATTCTTATATAAAATGTTATTAGTATTTGAAGGGATCGTTGAAATTCTTAAATGTTTTCATTTCCTTCAAGAAATCACTTATTCTAATGTTATATTCAAATGAGTTTTGCTTTTCATTAGGAATTCTCATCACTTTTCTGTCGTATGGCATAAATCGTGAGCTCCTGAACTCCCCCTTCATATCCCTCTAAAGCAAAGCCCAGGGAATTAATTCCAGTGAAAAATAATATTCAAAACTAATATTTTTCAATAGTTGTGTTCGCACTCAAAATGAAAATAAATGTTTTTCGTTGTCGTCAGAAATATTTAGTTTAATATTAAGTGCAAAACAGTTGTGTTTTTAACTGATATGAATGTTTCACTGATTTTTCTATTAAAATGAATGACTCAATTCAAATAGCAAGAGCATTTTTACCTAAAGGATGGAAAAAAGATAATATTATTCAGAGAACACTTTTAATAAAGGATTAATTCTATCGTAAATATTGTGAAAAAAATAATGAGTTTTGAATTAAACGCAAGACTTCACCAAAACTGTAATTATAAACCGATTAAAACGTTTTTACTGTAATAACAATAAAAGTTAGGAAATCTTTTGCAAAATTCAAGAGATAATAGCATTTAAGGAATACCTCACATAAGGAATTACTTCTTGGCTATAGTTAGACCTGAATATAAGGAATGAGCTAAAGATTTATTAACTTTTTTTTCACTGAATTTTATACTAAAATTAGTATATCTTTAGGAAAAGGAAGAGATTTTCTTTGAACTAAAGTATATTTTCAATGATTTAACGTAAATTTTGTTAACTATTCTGTGCTCAGAATGTTGTAAGAAAATAATGGTGTCATTACTGAGATATTATTATAATAACGGCCGAGAAATAAGAGTGAATGTATTTTAACGCTTCATATCATATATAAAACAAAATATTAAAAAAAATACTCAACTTTTGAAGTAAATTGAATTCAAGAATAATGACCTCAAATATAATAATTAGAGAAATCAATCCATAAACCATTTATTGAGACAATAGTTGAGACAATTTCTATAATACATTTTACTGAATCCAATAAGTAATTTACTTTAGTTTTGATTGTCGTTCCCATATGTGTGTCTTTCCTCTAATTGAATCATTTGAAGGAAATAATTCTTAAGTATATTAAACATTGGATTCACTTAAAGGTAAATAAAAAAGAGAAACAATTTTTCGACTAATTATATATTGCACTCAATATTCCCTTAAGTCTTAAATTAAAAAATACAAAAGTGAAGGACTGGTAACTAATCATCAAAAAAAAGAGAAAACATTGGGTTTTGTCTATAAAATTGGATATTATTTCATACGATTTGAAATAGATATTCAGTAAAAAAAAAGTTTAATAATTCATTTGAAAGTAACCAAGGCTACTGTTTAAATGTATGACTATATATGAGCATGTTATTATTTTTGACTACATTTTAATTTAAAGTTTGCATTTATTCACTTAATAATAGTTTTCGTTAGAACTTTGAATTAAACCCAAAAGAAAATTAGCATTTTTAGCAAGTTATGATAATTTATCTTTTCTTTAAATTATTTTATTCTTAACAATGAAGTGTAAGAGTCGATAAAAAATACCCTGAATTTTACTGTTGGCTGAGCAAGCTAGTTTGCCTATTATAAGAGGTATTTGTCAGTTTTAAATAGCTTTCAAATGCATACAATTTTGCGAACCATAAATGGCTGAGCATTTACTCCATGGAAATCATATTTGATTTGTGGTCATTTTTCAATTTAAAACTCGTTGGCAACACTTTAAGCATAACATCACTTAAAGTAAATGCATTTCACTTTCATTTCCTATAAATTTTCTTTTATTAAAAATAAGGAATACTTTTATTTAAGAAAAGAGAGAGAAAAAGGAGAGGAAACAAAATCCTTGAAACTTTTTCCAAGATTATAAAAAAATGACATCTAAAACATTATCTTTTAATATATTTGAAAATTGATGGCATCTCTACGTAATCAGAGATAAGAATTATTTAGGATTTGATTGAAAAACGGATTTTTGTGGAAAATTAACTGAAAATAAGTTTCATTTTGTGGCGTTTCCTTTAGTTGAAGCCCTAAAAAGTGAATACCACCCGGAATACTACCACAAATAACCCAAGTTTTGACTCCCAGACCATTCATTTTATCATATCTTTTAGCGAAATCAAACTTTTATCGAAATCTTTTATTTTTATGTAAGAATTGGAAAATTTAATGCTTTTATGGAAAATATTAAAACCATTTCAAGTGTTTTAAGTTGTCGTCAAAAATCAATCACTCCTTCAAATTCTGAGTGAAAGGAATAATCAAAAAATTTTTATTTATCGCACTATTGATTGAAATATTCGGAAATTACTTCGAAAGAGAGAGATGGAAAGAGAGAGAGAGAGAGAGAGAGAGAGAGAGAGAGAGAGAGAGAGAGAACTGAAATTAAATTAGAGTTTAGGATAGTTTTCAAATCTATTTTCAAACTCTTGAATACATTAGTGTTAAGATTAGTGGAACACAGATTTCATTTCAAAATTCTTTATGTTCTTTACTCAGAGCACAGAATGAAAGACGAGAAGATATACAAACATTAATTATATTAAAAACTTTTCGTTTAGTCTCTCAGAAAATATTAATATTCAAAACTTATTAATAGTAATCAGAATTTGATGTAAAAGTCGTTCTCTTGTGTCAAAAAAGGCTCTGACATGAAACAGAGCGAAGGGTGGAAAGGGAGGAAAGGGAGGAACGGGTTGATTGAAAAGGCATAGTAATAGACAAGTGATACGAGAGAGGAATAGATAAATATTATGTTTATATAATATATTTAGTCCCCGATATGATGTGCGGCTCGTATTTGCAGAGATGTATTAACTCTGGTTCCAGTGGTTTCCCAAACCTATCAATGCATATATGGTTTGCAAATATTCTGTCCGCAAAACTTATTCCCAAAACTTTTAGTTTTGATTTATTAGATTAGTATTAACTGCGAATAAATATAATAATTCCCGAAATCGAGCCAACACTGAGAAACGTCACAAACGGATTCCAGAACTCATGTGGAGATTAGTTGGAAAAATCAGAGCAACACTTAAGAAGCTCTGGTCGTAAGACGTTTCATATACGGAACCCAATGGTATCGCCTACTCTTCTGATTAAATCCAAAAAATAATTTACGGGAAAATAAACAGAAAAAATCCTATCAATAGATTTTAAGCCAATTTTCAAACTAATCGATCAAAACTCAAAACTAAAGAGGAATTCAAAAAATTCACTTAAATTTTGCCTTTAGTTTAGAGATTGACTCAAATACTGATAAAATGGTCACAAAAACAATTATTTTTTGATAGCATTATCTCAAAGAAGAACTTTTTGGTCAAAACAGTGGACAACATTAGGACATAAACACGACAACCCCTTCAGGCTCTCCATAAATTATTCAGTGGATCGACATTAATGTGCAGTCAGTTCTTAGCAATCGGAGAACCGCACATTAAATTACAAGTCCTTTGGTCTCAAAGGACGAGTCAAAGAGATATGTCCACAAAATAAGTGATTCATTGGAAATATTTTGTGTGTCTTTCAAGAGATGAGAGATTTTGTCAATAGATTACAAAATGTGAATTCCTAAAGACTTATGGCTTCCCCTCTAATGCATGTATGCATATGAATGATATCTGTAATGAGTTAAGGGAATAGTCCTTGGATTTAATCGAACAATTCGTGAAACTGTGTTCTCACATAGTTATCGGTACGATCACAACCTTTTGTGCTTTGCCTGTGCTCTTAGTCTGTGCTCTCCTATGAGCCAAATTCACTAATTCAAGACATTCTTAAAGGCAGCACTTTTCCTGAAATAGGAACCTAATGATGCGTAAATTGTCCCAAACACTCGATACATGCATACGAGTGTACAGTCGTGACCCACCAGTCCTATTAGCTCTTCGTTTTAGAACAACTCTCGGATAAAAGGAGAGAGAAATCAATCGTAAAATCAAATGAAGGGCACAAACAGTAAGACTTGAATTTGAAGGAAAAGTTTAGCACAAGAATTGAATGGAGCGGCCATTTAATCAGCACATGTCTTAAATTGGTTTACCACCCATTCGGTCCTATTGTATCACAACAGAACTCCTGAGTCCTACTCCTCCTACCAAACGTCCCAATCCCTTCTAAGACATCCATATATCCAGGATATACAGTGTATTAACGTCAGGGTATACACTAAGTAAGCAAACAGAGGGTCAGTCAAAAAGATGAATCACTAAAAGTGTGTTTCACTAAAAAAACACTTTTCAGTCAAAAGTGACGAAAAAGTTTGAAAAATTCAAAATATTTGAAACATCTGTTTGTGATTCAAATAATTAGGGATTCATTCGATTTGTCTTTAATTAACATTTGGAAGGAATTGAATGAACATAAATGAATGAGCATTTGTGCATGCTTACATTTTGTTTAATGTTTTCAAGATTTACAATTGATATGTAACCATAAATGCCAGAATTGAGCATGGCAATAACATGGGTAATAGCATGGTAAATAGGAAAATTGATGCAATTCAAGGAAAACCACTCGATTGGGCTAATAAATCATACTAGAGCAATTTAGTTGAACCGATTCATTTTTCCGCCGTTTCCACTCCTGGTTATACCTAATTTTGGCCAAACATAGAGCACAGCATATACTACAAACATTGGAACCCGAAACTGACGTTTGAAAATAGCATTTAAGTTCATTTATCACCTGCACAGCTGCCTATCCTATAACTTTACTTAAGTGCCTTTTGACACAATAGAAATGCACAAACTGTCGACTCCTTCTACCCATCCATAAAGTTATTGGCGGCCGCTCTGTGGCCTCTCTGGCAATCACTAGGAGTGGAACGGAATTATATGAGAGAGTGGCCATTATATAGTAAATACATGTTATAGTGAACCCTACCGTTCCATTCAGACTCAACTCAATGTATAAATAAGATAAGTTGACATTAGGAACAGTGTTTCTAAAATGTTTGGCCCAAACTTTTATATGAAGACTAATGAAGGGACCGGAATGTGAAACCAGTCGTTAAAAGTTTTCATCCTTTCATAGCATTCAATGATTCCATGAAATAATAGTAATAATAACGTCAAAAATCAATGACTAACTGCCCGTAAATCGAGTCAAACAAGTGGTGTATTCTAACCCTTCAGAGCCGACCAGTTGTCTCTAAATGAGTAAACTCACTAAATGAGTGCCACAATCCGAGGTCATTGTGTGAACAGAATTGTCAATTGAGTCAAAGAATTTTATTTAATTAAAGCCTTTCGTTAGTATGAATAGAATAAAGGAGGAAAGGCATGACAGCCACTGATAGAGAGGTCAAGTTTGTACTTAATCTAAAAATTGTTTCATTAGACGCAAATGGAATACAAAAAAACTAAGAAAATTTGTGTCAATTTATCGGTTAAACAAAAAACTAAATCAAAATTTTTATATCAATTTTTTACAGCAATTGTTAGACTAAATAATAATATATTCAATAACTTAATAAACGTTTGAATAGTATTTATTCCAATTCCCTCTTTTAATACTATGAGAGGAAAAGCCTTCTATTATGTTATGCCTTCAAATCTAAGGAAACAATTAATTTGAATATAAAAAAAAATCTCAATTTTATGATTCATATTAAGTGAGAATTAGTTATAATTCCATTTGATTTTTTGAATGCAATTGTCTTTTAAGAAGAAAAGAAATGAAATACAAATCTTAAGAGAATGAAAATCAGTTGAAGTTCTTGACCTAAAACTGTGGGATCCGCTGAGAAATAACAAGTGTTTTGATAAGTATTTTTCACACAAAATAATAGTAATAATAATAATCGAAATCAAAATATTAAAGAATTAAATCCGTGAAGAAAACGATTGTTTCGTAATCCAAATGTTTGATAACATTTATGTCTTTCACATAGAATTAGCTAAGAATATATCAAATGAGAAGATTTTTGGTTCACTATTTTGCAATAAAATATCAAAAAACAATTCAATTGATATGTTATTACAATTGATATATAAAATGAAATTCAATTATATTTTCAGCTCAAAAAACAATCAAAACCTTCGCTTAAATAACTTAAAGCTCTCAATAGATATAAATAAAATTATTTCAATGAATCGAAACAAAGGATAAACAATACAAAACTTTAACCATTTATTCCTCTATTTTACTCATATAATACCCATAATATGTCGTGTTTTAGATGTGCTTACGATATAAGCCATTAAACGTATTGACAAAACATTTAAATAAAATTTTTCATTCGTTGAATAGTGTATGGCCTCAGAACTCAAATGGCTTTTTGTTGGTTACAAATATATCCCAAACCATAAAATTGTGTAAAATTGGATTAAATGATGGATACAAAAGAATATAAGCAAAGGATATGTGCTCTCTATGTATGTTATATATAGAAAAAATGCATAACAAATGCTATTAGAGTTAGTTTGAAGTAGTGTTTAGTCAAACAGAAGTTTAGTCCAAATGATTGGGACATTAGAAACAGAAGTGCAGCCAAACAATGACTTTACGTTAAGAAAAAAAAAACGAAAAACAAGTAATAGTTTCGCAAATATAAAGTTTAAGACAATTGTATACTTAAAGGGCCTAAAGTAATGTCTAAATATGCAAAATAGTGGCCACACAACACATCTGGAGATGTCTTTGACCACAACTCGTTGATTATGATTATAGTGTGAATCAGTTCGCACTGGATTTTCACAGAAATGAAAAAAATGCCACAAACTATTCAACACAATTAGGGACTGACTCTTACTTTTATTCGTTCCTCTAATGACATGAATAATGAATTTTTTTTCAGTTCTTTTTTCAGTCTTTGAATTCATTGTTTTTTTATTACTTTATGACAACGAAGTCATTACGAAAATAGTTGCGACTCTTTTAAAGACATTATATTTCAGTTAACAACTAATATACTTTTTCTTTCTTATAAACTCCTGTCATATATACCTTAAATTTGATGAGACTCTGATCTGATATGCAGTCCTAATATATGCAAACAACAAAAAAGGGGTAATAATTATGTTTTGAAAAATATTTAAATATTTAAGTGATTTAATTAAAAATTTCTTCATTTGCTTTCATTAATAGTTTGAATACAACTAAAGAATATTAATATTAATATTTAAGGAAAACATTAAAAACATTAATAATAATAATTTACATGAATTTGAAGGAAAACATCACTTCTTAGAAGCAAATCAATTAAAGATTACGATTTATGACAACATTTTGTTTGGCAAAGAGTCGACTATATTTAGAAAACTCTTAAGTATTTTGTCATTGAATTCCAGTGACATTACGTCTATTACCAAATCGTAAGCAATAATTGCATTCATTAATATTAAGTTGAAATAAAAATAAAATATATTTTTCGTTAAATAAATAGATTTCTTTTGACACTCGAAAGCATTAATTTTATTCTGAATTATATTTTTATTTCATCTTTTGTTTGACTTTTATATTCCAAACACATCTCCAAAAGAGCAGAAAAAGAGCAAAAATTTTTGTGTCAATTCTGACAATTAATGTCTGTTTTCTCGCTTTTGGAGAAAAAGTTAAAAAAAAATTGTTTAACAGAAAAAAAGAAGAAAAGAAAACTTTTCCGATAATTTAGTTTTTATACCATTTTTAGTATTGAATACTGTCTTTGAACTGGAATTATAAGAAAACTACAAAAAAATATATAGAAAAAGAAGGAATGAAATGCTATTTCCGTTCAAATGAATTGTCACATAAACTAATTCACGAAATATTTTTCATTTCAACTCAAAACATGATTTCCTTTAGTTTTGAACAAAACTTAAATCCATAGAAAAGATGAGAAGAAATCTATGAAACTCTTAACTCAAAGACTTTATTCGTATTATAAATGTCAGTAAAAAAAGGTATTCCTTTCGTTCCTTATTTTTCAAGTCATTCCATACGAAACTATTTTATTTCAAGAAAAAAGTATTTAATTTATTTTTGTCGTTAAATAACTGAAAATTCAGTGTTATTTCAAGAGTGAAACGAAGGAATTCAACCAATTTTTGACAATTCATTTAAGAGTAATTACAAGACTTTATTCATTTTATGTCACAAAATATTTTGTAATTTTTAGATGTTTTTCAAAGTTATTGAGTCGTAAAAAACAAAAATCCAATTCAAGAGAGAAAGAACAGCACAACACAGACATCAAATGTAATGAATGAGTGAATAAACAAAATTTTAGTTCTTTTCAGTCATTACTTTTAGTAGATTTTAAGTCTTAATAATTGAAGGAATAGTTTCGGTGCAAAAAATATAAAATTCTTAGTCCTGACTAACAGGTATTCCACTATTTTTAATGAATGTTTTTCAAAGACAACTTTCGTTTCCTTTGCACTGAAATATTGATTCAAATATAAATTGAAAAATAAGAGGAAATCCATAAAAAGCTTTTTCTTCGACCAAAAGAGAAAAAGAATTTTAAATTATATTAAATAACAAAAATAAGAGAAAAAAACTAAAGATATTAAAACCGCAGAAAAATTTTGTTACGATTTTAAGTGAAAGCAAAGGATATAAAAAAAAGTTTTACTCAAATGTGATTCAAAAAACATTAAGAGATGAGTAAAAGCGAGAATACATTAAAGAGAAAAGTAATGCTTAAAACTGTTGAACAGTTAATCTAATAAAAGCTTTTTTAGTCACTGAACACCGAAAAAATTGTTAACAACTGAGAGAAGAACAGAAGCCTTAAAAAAGAGAGAAATATAAGCATTCAATACATTGGATCACAAATTGACACACAGTCTGAGGAGCGAGACATACATCCCATTCCCCCCACTATTCATATGCATATCTGAATTCAAATTAGATTCAAACTCGACGTTAAGCCCGAGTTCGTGACCAGAGCTGCCTATCTCTAAGTCGCACAGAATTTAGGGGTCGCTATCGTGTCATCGAAAAAGTAGTTTTTCTATCGAACCGTAATTTACCGAAACTTTACCCAAAAGCCATTTCCCTCGACCTATCAATTATGGGACTTATCATAATGAAAAAAGTCATTAACTAGTACCAATTTTAAAAGATCATGGTAAGTCACAACAATTATTTAATTCAAAGTTTTGCTTTTTATTTTTATCGTCGAATCATTAACTATTGATTTTATTATCAAGGGAAGTTTGCTTTGGTGGTAGTGCTAAATATTACTGAGAAAATACATGACTGATGGGCACTCGTGTATCAGAGTGTGTGTTGACTGTAAGCCCTGCGCTTCACATCATTTTTTACATTTTATTTGTTCTCTTTTTGTATTTTCTGGTCTATCGGTGCAGATCTGAGAGGAGTCAGACATTGAGTGAGTGTTGCACTGAATGCAAACGAAATATGATTCCAAACGTATTCTATGCGTTCAGTATTTATCTCATTCTCCCTTCCCGTTCCCCAGAAATGCTGTGACTTTTATAATATGAATAGAATTTTTGCCCAATTTTTTTGATAATTCTTTGGCGCACATCATATGAGAGAGTCGTCCATATATTAACTGATCTCACAGTAAATGAAGTGAAAGTTATACTAAATTATTCTAATGAATGACTCAGCGCTCAGACAGTCGGTCGGCGGCCGGCGCTCTCGACTTGTGTCCTAAATTAGAAGTCAAGTAGAGGACACATTAAGGACCAGTTGCACAGCACATGCACTACAAACAACATTAGAGTGGATACAAAAATTATTTTTGAGGATTTCTTCGATGTTTTCTAAACTTTTGTGAATAAATAAAATGACAATAAGTTTAAGAGCTTTTCTCAAATGAAAGTGAATTGAAGTGAAAACAGAAAACTAAAGAAAATCCCATTTTTTCTCTCTATTTATAAATTGGATTTAATGTTGAATTAGTTAGAGTTCAGAATAAGAGCATTGGAAGGGATCTCAAAACTATTAGTTGTATACTAGGAATAATGTCAGAGACTCGAAGCCAAACGGAAAGAGTGTACCAAAAATACAGCACAAGAAATATTAAGAGTACTTATTATACAAGAATGCGACGTCTATTCTCTACTTATGTTTGCCTTAAGGGTTATTCCTCTGCTGGAGATATATTCCTGAACACTCTCTCTGTGCAAACACAACATCCCGACCAACACTTGCATTTTCTGGAAGCGCATAGACTTCAATGTAGTTTAGCATTGAGTTCGTATGCAAGTGAGGCTACACTTCCCATATTTATACTTCCCGTACGCATATGTATTGTGTTTGTGACCAAAAACTATTTATTGTATAAATAGTGTATATATTTATCCATATTTTAGTTCATATCTAAACCTTTTACCAATGGCTTAGAATAGAGAATAAACACTCACTCTTGGGATTCACTCTTTTTCATTCTATCCAAATGTTTTTGTGTTTTTTCAATGGTATGCCTTTTGCCTCCACTCGTATCTAATAATTCAATTCGAGAGAACCGGCATTTGTTTGATTACACACATCTGTATATAAAGGCAAAAAAAAGTCTACCGGAATATATAACTGAGTTTTGGGAGAGAATAGTGGGACAAGTCTTTCAATTGGCGTTCAAAATACTGTTCTCCGAATGAGAAAAAGTACCAAAACTTATATATTATAATTTCCATTATTTTTCACAACACTATTCAACTATTGTATACTTATTGGCAAATATAGCACTACCGACGGCCAGCTCTTTGTATTTCAATGTCTTAATACACAGTAAGGGGTCCATTGAGTATACGTATTGGACTCATCACTTGCACACAACAATCCATTTCATATTTATTCAATGGACAGATGGTTTCAACCATTTATGTTTCGCATATCAAATATGTATTGAAGTCTATACTTTTCTATCGATTTTTAATGGATAAAAAAGAACCTTAACTCAAACCTACCGACAAAAGAGTCACAGTTTTTGGTTAAATGAAAATTTCAGTCAAATTAGAGTTGGGTTTCGGTTAACAAAGAAATTCAAAGTTTGAAAACCAGTGAATTGGAGTGAATTCAAGTGAATCCTCTCATCTAATTTGAATAATATTAGAGTATTTTCCTAAACATTTTTAATACACTATTATTTTGTAGGTTTCACTCAATAACTATCTATTTATTAAATATTGAGATTCACAGAACTGTGCGCTAATAATAAACCATTATATTTAACATTGAATTAATGCAAATAAGAGTAGGACTTCATTGAGAAGCACTACAAACATAAAGAGTGAGCACAGAATATATTGAAATTTTGCAAACATTTTTTTTTTACTTTTTATTATAGAGTCTTCGCATTTAAAGTCAAATTAAAATTTTTCTGAATATTGAGTAGAAGACTATGTCTTTCAGTATAAGTTTTACATAAAAAATTATTAGCGAACAGAAGAACAGCTGAAATACTTTGAAGGCTATAATGAATTTGCAATTTTTATGCTATACTTCAGTTAAATACAGATTTCATCGGAATTTTCAATTCATTTTAGACGACAGACTTCTTGGAAAAGTCTTAATCTGAAGACAAAAAGAAATTACTTATTATTATACAAAACATTTTTAGTTAAAAAGGGATGAGATTTCACTGTTTATGCTATAAGAGATAATTATGGCATAAAATCAACTTTGAATCCATCAAAACTTTAAGGATAAGAAAGAAAATATCTTTTTTTCCTTTTCAATGAAAAGTAGTGGCATATGTTGTGCACCGAATCCGAAACTAATCTATTAAATGATTTATTATTCAATTCAATTCTCAGTCAAATACAAAACTCAATGAAAACTATTTATAATGAAAAATATTACGACTATTCTTATGCAAAGTTTATTTACCATTTGTCAGACCTTTAGCACAGTTTTGTAGTACCAGTCAAGGGGAGAGGGAGAGTGAGTGAGTACGTGAATATGAGAGAGAGTACTCGCACTCTAAACCGAAAAATTATTTATTTGAAGACCAAAGACTCTACAAAATCAGCGATTCTTTTGTTAGTGTCGGCTAAAGTCTGGTCTCAGTTCTTAAGATTTCATATTATATAAAATGTATTCAAATTTTCTTATTCTTCAAAAAATAAAAATATAAATCTAAGCACTCGCAGGTCTTCCCCTCCTATTTGAGTAAAAGACGCAAATATTAATATATTTTCATTGTTTTTCCTATTCTTAACCTTTTATTTATTAATTTGTATTAAGTCTAAAAAAAGCAGCATAAACTTGAGATATGGGTACAATGATGTTACTTTGTAGCCGTATCTCAAGCTTATGCTACTTCTATACGAGGAGTCTACTAGTTTTATATGGAATATAAATGAGTACTGATTTACAGTTTAAAACTTAATGCAAAAATAAGATACAAAATGACTATTCTTTGATTTGTAACTAACTTTTATTTATTATAAAATTTTATTATAAAACTTGAAAAACATATTTAATATTAATGAAAGAAAATCTAAAATAAAATTCAAATAATAAATATTAAAATTAATAGAAATTTAATAATAAATAATTAAATTTAATAATTATTCTCTTTTTTGAAAATTTACTCTAAACGGAAAAATTATTTATTTAAAGACCAAGGACTCTACAAAATCAGGAATCTTTTGTTAGTTTAGGGCTAAAGTCTGGCCTCAGTTCTTAAGAATTCATATTATATAAAAAGTATTCAAATTTTCTTATTCTTCAACAAATAAAAAGTCTGAGTCTAAGCACTCGCAGGTCTTCCCCTCCTATTGAGTGAAAGACGCAAATATTCATATATTTTCATTATTATTATTATAACTATTACTATAACTCACAATATATTCGTCTAATATATGTAATAACAATAACACCTATTCGTCTGCTTTTGTATACGAAGACAAACGGATAATAGTTTTTATAGATTTTCTATAAAAATTGTTTAAATCCTATGGTTTTCCTTTATTTAAATTCTACGCCCATTCGGTTACTCAGAGGATATACTAGACTGGAGTGGCGTTTAGGTAAAAAACTCATATCCAGAACCATTTGAATCGATTTGCGTTTATTTTCTATTTTTGTGATCAAAACTAATGATAACTGATTTATATATTATATACTCATTGTGTGATTATTACGATTCGTTGAGTTCACCTCAAAATATAATGAATGCCAGAGGGGGAGGGGGTGTGACATAACAGACAGCTGTAAAAGACCGACACAAACCTAAAATTCAATTTACTTCTGAATATTAGAAACAATGGAAATGAGAGGAGACTATTATATCACTTTAAATAATAAAAATCTTATTATTATTTTATTTGAATATTTATTTAATAGATTTTTATTTTTAATTCTTTCAGTGCTATAATTGAGCAAAAAATTAGAAATTATATATAATATATTCCTATAGAAATGCTAAACAAAAATCCATTTTTTCTGAGAAACCGCTTATCATTAGAACTGTAATGAAATGAATCATAAAATCAAATTCAAATGTTATCTCTTTTTCTGATTACAAATGATTTCCTTCTTTTTCTTTCGCTAAAACGAAATGCATTTCTATTTGAATTCTAATATCATTTGCCGTTCATTTGCATCGATATATAAAACTTATATAATATCGTATAATATTAACATTTTTACAGAAGAATAACAATAAGAAAAGTTTTTATTCAAATTTTTAGTGACTAATCAAATACTCGGAGTGTTTTAGAATCTGAATAATCAAAATAATATTAAACTGAAATTCTTTTATATTATTCTGTTCGCAGAGTGTTTTCCCTAATCTATCTCTGCCTACAATCGAGTTATTCCTGCAAACAATTTATACAAAACAAAAGTACAAATATTTCCTCAATTTATGATCAGAGAAAAGAAAATAATCGATTAAATATTTTTCCACTACAGTCGACATCTGCTAAAATCAACTCTAAAACTTCATCGAACAAACAGTTGACTTATAATTTATTAAATTAGATATAGTGTTGTTTCCCTTGAAAAATGAGCATTAGCAAGCAACAAACCTGATTAGATTAAGTTTTAATTTCCTTCTTTATCAAAGGCAGGACACAAATTTACAAGTTCACCTTTCATTTAATGTGTGTTCAGTTCAATGAAGTCGACTGTAATTCAGATCAAAGAAACGGTTAAAAAGAGAAAAACAGCGATTGAATCAAATAAATAAGAAAATAAACGCTTAAATGTAATAATCATTTAGTTTTGTTTGTTTGTAATGTCTTTGATCTCAAACTATAGCAACCCTTCAATTAATATAAATACACATTTGATTCAAATGAAGCCCAAAACCAGACAAAACTATATCTGTTTTACAATGACTTACAAAAAGGTTGAGTCTCTGTTAAGGGAACTCATTAATGGAAATAACAGCCGAGAAAAAGCCCATCAATTAATCGACTGACAAAAAAAAGGTAGAGCACAGGTATTGACAGAATACGTTATGGCAGTAAAGATCTGTGAAAATTGCCATTAAATTGAAACCACATTAAGATTGGGATAAAAAAATATCATTCATTTGAATCATGCAATCGATAAAAGCGTTTAGATTTGAATATTTATTGACTCATAAAATATTTAATATACTTTTCGGTATTCAATAAATTGAAAATACATTTAATACTATTTATTATTCATTCAATGAATTAACTCTGCATTGAGTTCATAGCAAAAGACAATTTTACTGGATATGAATGCACTCCTAATAGAGCTTTTTCAATGGACCTATGTCATTTATATTATATTAGAAATGAAATTTCTATTAATGAATTGTATTTGAGATTCTCAGTTAATGACACACAACTATTTCCAGCTTATTCTGTGCTGCCTCTGCTGTGACTAATCCATAACATATTTTCATTCGGAATATTTTCAGAATTTCTGTCGAAAAAAAGCGTTTTTCCTCTTATAATATGGACTTCACTTCACTTCCATAGGATTTTCACGAATGACTTTTGCTGTCATTTATTTGAAAAAAATATTTATAACTTATTTATAACTTCCGAATCCAAGACTGGGATAATTAATCAAACGTTTGCTTCACTATTATATTCTGCGACAAAACGTTTCGTTTAATTAAGAAGTACTGCAAATCACATGAAAATACGTTTCATTTAAGTTCTCTTCAAATATAAAATTCGTGTTTTATTTGATATTACATTTCATGACTAATGACTTTTATACCAATGATAACAACAAAACAAAAATCTATGAATATTTTAGGAGTTTTTTTTGGCTACTATTTTATGTGGTATTCCTTCGATATCATTAGCAGTGAAGCGAATGGTTAGATCCCATACCGACCGCTGATATTAAGTGTGACCACAACAGAGTCGAACTGCAGAACAATAACAGAGAAAAACTTTTGCGATCATTAGTACTGTGAAAGCCATTAACCGCTAAAAGAAGCGCACAGACATCCATTTCATATTCACAGTGACGGCAGGACTCAACGAATATCTAATGGCATCGAAATTGCATTTCAAAACTGAATTTATCTGCAAATTGTAGTCAAAACCAAACACTATATTAAGGGATAGAAAATGAAAAAAATTTTTTGTTTTAAACCCAAAGACATATTCCATCCGACCGTTAGTTAAGACTTTTTCCATTCAGAGTACAGGAAATGAATTTTAACGCAAAAAAATATATATAAACACAAAGAAATTGACAGAAGTTTACAGAAAAGTCCATTAAATTCAATCTAGTATTAGGTTTTCCAGATCAATTCCTCACTTAAAAAGATCCAATAAGTAAGCATGATCTAGTTCAAATTAGATTTTATGAAGTAGAAAAGTACATGGCTAAAAATTTGTTCTAAATACCTGAACTATTCTAAAAGGAACCCATAGATTATTCAATTTTCAATTTAAAACCTATGACTACCCCTCTATTTTGGAGTCAAACTTCCAATGAAGTGGTGTTTCCTCAGTGGAGTCCCATTTGGCTCTCATTGTGTTCTCTATTTCTATTATAAACACATACAGAGAAATACTATTAGAATGGCTTTACTTTTCTCAGACTCCTTGAAAAATATATATATGAAAAAAAGTCTGAATGAGCCGCTCGTCTATCATTTAGTGCCATTAATGTCACATTTCTCGACCATTTACTCAATAGCCAATAGTTCTGTGCCCCCAACACTCTGTCTCCCGAAGCGGTGCTTTATTTAACCGGTGCTCCAAAATGAAAAAAAGCCAAACCAAAGGTTGAACTTAAACTTATACTAAATATTATGGGATTGTGGAGCACAAGAGCACAACACCCAGTCTTTTGGCTAAAGACCCGCAAAGAATAAATAATTTCTTTTTCGTAATATTTGGCCAAAAGAGAGAAAAATATTCACATTTTCTAATCTAAATATTTACTCAAAACAGTATTTGACTGAACCTTAAATAAAAGACAAATTCAACGTTTGAGAGAATATAAGGGACAGTATGGGACGGGTAACCAAAATTTATCGCCAAATATGAGTACTTAGCAGTACTTACGAAACACAACCATAGATAACAAAAAATAAACACATTTGTTATGCAATGTTTAGTGTAAACAAAAAAAAATTATTCAAAGAGTTTTTATACGACACTTATTTGAGGCCTAAATAAACGTTTTGAGAATCTCTGCCGAAACCATTGATAACAGAATGTGAACCCAAAAAAAAGTTATGAGATATCATGACTTCAAAGAGAAGTGTAATAAATATCATAAATATATTTAGGGCTCAAATTAGAAAAATAAAGTCATTTTACACAAATCAGTGCCGAAACAGAACAGAAGAGAATATATTATATGAAAAAAAAGTTATAAATATTTTTTTTGTTTGATTACCCTATCATTTAAAGTGTCAAATAAAACAGAAGACTAAATAAAAATCTATCATTTGTTCGGCAGATATGAGCAATGAGTGGAAGGCAGAGGGGAAAAGGCACAGGAAAAAAAACTGTTTCGGTAATTATTGGCAAAACATTAGCCCAACAGATAAATAACGATAAACTTCGAGTTCACACAATTCGCAGAATTCTTTAAATTACACATAATAACTATAGGGATAACCAAGTTTACTATATTATTCATTTGTATTCTTTTCCTGTTTTCCACATTATTTTACGAATGGGTTATTAAAAATGAAGTCAAGCGATGGGAAAATACAATATTTTGCTTTCAAATTGATTAAGATTATATTAATAGAGTTGTCATTAGACGAGATAAATAAGTGCAGATCTAATGATAAGCCCTTAGAAAATGTCATTAAAAATTGGAATCACATCTTTCCAGGAAATTTGTCGCATAAATAGACTAACCCTAAGTCATGTCGTGGTTATCCCAACCGAAAGCACACAAGAATAGTCGAAAAACAGTCGGAATTTAAAAATAAATTGTAAACTAAATTTTTTTCGCTTCAATTGGATGTGGAAATAGTGAGCACAGGAGGAAACACTCCGAAGAGATGCCCACCAGAGATAAAGGTGTGTGCGCTCACAGCTAAGGACACATACAATAAAAAGAATAATTTCTCGACTGAACCCCAATTGTATTGAATTCTTAGATAGAGAGCAGACCATTCCATATGTCTGAGTTGGTTCATATCCTCTGCCTGTCCTCTAACTTTTGCTCTAACATTCTTTCAAACAGACCAAGAGATAAGCGATCTCTTACTATAAGATCTTTAGCTGAGATAACACACGGAGTGAATGAGTCCAATACAGTGATTATATTATCAGACGGTGCGACCAATTTTGCGATTGTGTGCACTCTTTTCAAACAAAAACAGTCGTCATTCCATTCCCCACAACTATAATAAGTTATTTGTCGGCGCTCTCTATCTGTTGGTCAAAATATTCACTCCAAGAGATAGATATAGAGGGGAACCATAGATGAAACGGGGCTTAAAAGAAAAAATAAAGAGTATTTCAGTCATTCTCTCACTTTTCCAATAGTCTTATAACACATTTTCCTCAATAGTATTATTCAAGCCATGAATGAATGAATCTGAGCGCAAACATATTCGACTCCCATTCTTCAACACAACAGATCCCGATCCTATTTTTTTGCTTGATATTGATCTCACACACGGATTGCAATATTGCGTCCTGTGTTGGACTGAGAGGTGCCCAACCGAAAAATTAGGCCCAACTCTCACTACATGTGCTATAATTCAGTTTTTGTGATTTTTTGGACTCTTATTTCTGTCAGTTTTTTTTCAAAATAGACTTTTGTTGGAATAAATAACTTACTTTTGACTGTCATATACGGGTCACAAATCGACAGATTTCTCTTCAAAAGAAATGTAATCATAGTTTTTAAGGCAAATGTAAACAATATTTTTGTTGTTTTCATAAATAATATATAGAATTAAAGTAAAATTTTATTTACAAAAAAATTCACTTTTAAGTTGTGCTCAAAAAAAGTAAATTTGATTCGCTTTTTGAAACTTTTAAAAAGAATGAAAAATGTTTAGCGAAGTTATACTGTATTTGAGAGCATAAAAAAATTGTGAAAAATCTAAGACTCATTCAAATGATTCAAATGATTAGCAAAAAAACAAGACTCGATTAAAGTAAAAAAAAAGTGTTTCTTCGCTGAAAATTAATCTATGATTTCAGTGAAAAGCGACGGGACTTTCGATTGCAAACCAAAGAAACTGTTAGTAAAGTCAAGAAAAAAAATAATTGAATTAAATACAAGAATTTTTCATTTGTTGAGAAAATTTGTTCAAAACTTTTTTCTTATTAATATAATTCAGATTTTCTTTGAAACGATTTCTTTTAATCAGAAATTCTTTAGATTTAAGACATCTTTAAAGAGAAGAAAATAAATTTAAAACATATTTTAGGAACAAATTTATGCAAAATATTTTTCAATGAAAAATCTATTTTCAAAGAGAGTGAGAGAGAATGGGGGAGAGAGAGAAGAGTACATACATAAAGAAAAATATTCTGTGCAGTTTTGAATACTTTCAAAGAGTAATTCAATTTATCTTTTGGTAAATATAATTACAGGTCTAATGCACTCCAGTAATCAAATTGGAAAGACCTGTACACTACCTAAACATCCTCTGAGACCATATTTTTCCACTAAAATCTAAACACTGTTTTTCACAGAAGACTAAAAACTTTTTTGATAATAATTTGATGGAAGAAATGCTTTTCATGTCTTCCGATTCAATAGTAAAGTAATATTACTCTAAAATAAATTATTTCTTTGCATTCAAACAAAATTTGATTTTCAATTCAAGATTTCAAATAATAACTAAAAAAATAAGAACTGACTTCAAACTCATGTTTATTAAAAATGGATGACTATTACCTTTTTAGTATAACACAATTGTGCTAGGTAACTTATTTAGAAGCTAGCAATTTTATAAAAAATTTAATTTTGGTTAAACACTTATTTTTTATAAAAACAAAAAATTAGTTTTTCATTCAAAGCTTTGAAATTTAAAAATTTATAAACATATGGTGTGCTCTGACTCGAGTCAAAAGAATAAATTTTTCTCAAAAAAATATGTATTTGTGTTGACATAAAAGTTTGAAATCTCTTTTTGATTAAAATCCTGTTTTCCCACGAATTTCAGCCAAAAATATATTATTTTAAATAAAATTTAGTTATTTTTAACAACTTTTTATTCCCGACATTTCATTTGTTGTCAGTTTAGGAACAGCTTAAGCACAGGTAAAGCACAGCTATCTTTTCAATTAAAGCCATTAAAATTGAAGCAATAAAATAAAAATTAATTCAATACATTTTTTAGTCTAAGAAACGTCTTTTCATGTCTTTAATCAACACTTTTTGAAAGATTTTTTATCGAAAATAATCTAAAAATATATTTAAATTTCAAATGACTTTTCGGAAGAGAAATTCACAAACATTTCCATTAATTTTAAGGTAAAATATATACTAAATTAAAAAGAATAACTTTAATAACTCTAAACCTATCTTGCTATAATTCAATAAGGAAAATCAGATAAAAAACTTAGTGCTTTATATCTACCATTTAGAATAGTTTATTTAAAACTATCCGGAACATTTTAATTTAGACTAATTCACGAAATTTTACGCAAACAAAGGAAGCATTCAGTAGTATAAGTATAAGTAAGGTACTTTATACTACTGGCTTCAATTCCTCTGAACTCAATTAAGGCTAAATATTGAGTGAAAATTATTAAATAAACGAATGGTTTTGTTTTAGTTCTGCCAAAACATATAAACCGAGAACTTTGTTATGAAAACAAGTCATTAGAGCTCAAAGTTTTTAGTATTAAATATAATTTGTTTTGTTTTGATAAAAACTCATCAAATAAAACAAATAAAACAAATAAAACTCAATGTTTGCCACTGAAAACACACTGAAATTACATGAATTTTATAAAATATTGGCTTAAATTCTTTGGGCAAACCCTTAATATAATTATATTTGAAAACAAAGTGTTATATTAAATGAGTTTTCTTCTCATTTGAGTCTTTGCTTTATATCACATATGTATTGAACCAAAAGAAATAAAAATTTCGTATTAAAACATATATTTTATAGTAAAACTAAACACTGATTCTGAGCACAATATTAAGCACTAAAAGGAATATAAGTAAAATTGCTCAGAGATTTCTGATCAGAATATAAGCACAGAATAGAGAAATACAATACAATCAAACGGTCAAACGGATAAAACAAATAAATGTTTAGTTAGAAAATACTGACTAAAACTAAATCATCCCTTTTTTAAACAACACTTCGAAGTGAAGTCAATCTATCAAATCGACTGAAAGGATAGTAAAATACAAAATGTTTTGCAATCCTTGTGTCTAAACATTTCTTGTTTTCCTCGACTCACATCTCAACAAAAGGAAGAAAAAGGTTTTCACTGTTTTTACTGTTAAAAGCGTTATAACTGTTAATGACTTTACTTTTAGGACAGAAAACATTAATAATTCTGGACATCAAATGGAAAGTAGTCTTTAGTAAAGTTTTTCTTTGGGTTTAGTTTTTAGTCACTTAAAAGATATTCTCACAAAAAAAAAACTTGTGTATAATTGATGTCAGTCTTTGAATATATATTTTTCTTTGGACTCAATTTAAGGAAGTCTTCAATAAAACACTTCTTAAGGATTTGTATACTTTTGTGGTCGACTTTGAAATAAGAAGACAACGACTGAGAATTGTAGCAATTATACTCTGGAGTACACCCGAGCACATCCGATTCAGATCGGGTTTCTGTTTCGCTGATTGAAGTTTTGTCTTGAATTTGTCATTTCAAGAGTCGTTTGCGGTCACAAATCGTGAAATATATATTACTTTTTGCGCTTAACTCCCTTTAAAGCTGATTCGGGTGGACAGCTGTTACCACACGGGCTCTAACTATTGAACTCCGTTGACAAATGTCTTCAGTTCTGTTCTTTTAAGACTTTGAGCACAAAAGTGAAACACTTAAAAAAATTATTAAAGCGTCTGAAATAAGCCTTCAATGATAGGGAAAATCATAGGAAAACCCATTACTTTAATAGCCATAAGAATAATAACACGACTTAACACACATTATATAATTGAAATTATAATCAATAGAAATATCAGAAAAGAAGTGAATAAATATTGACATAAATCTCTGTCCATATTTTTTTTTGCTCAGAATAGGATCAACTACTGTAGAGGCAAACAATTACTAAAGGCATACAAAATCCTTTGCAAATAAAGTTAGAAATATCTTCTCAATTGAAATGAGTGCATAAAATGCAAACGTAAACAAAGTATTACATAAATAATGGATCGCAAAGAATATGAAGAATAGAGACTTCAATAGAGGGAAGAATACAATTATTCCATAAAATCTCATTTAAATGAATGACACGTTTTTCAAAAAACATCCACAGAATTGAAATACGTGTGAAGAGAGTCACTGAATACCACTCTTATGACCAAATATTGCGGGGAATTACATAAGAATAGAATTGAATCAAGAATATGAGGGGAGAGAGAGAGAGAGAGAGAGAGAGAGAGAGAGAGAGAGAGAGAGAGAGAGAACAAGCCTTCTGTTGCCATTTATATTGATTCTCAGTATAAGTGATGGATGGGTTTAGTCGTCTGTATGACAGGAAAAGGGAGGACACCAAAAGGCAACTGTTACCCGAGTGTCTCCTAGTGATGGCTGTGCAGTCTTTTGGCCTTTTGACTAACGCCTTACCATTACTACTGTTTTTGAGAAACAGTGATATTTTGTGAAAATTACTGTTAAGAATTGGAGTAAACATATTCTGACCGCACTTTCCTATCAATTAAATGAGAATATGACGAACTGTTACTCATATGAAAACAACAAAAACAACAGATCAGCGAAAAGGATAGGAATTCCAGGGCTCAGGCGTTTCCAATAGGAATATTAGACTTTGGAAAAGAAATTTCGTTTTGATTGAGTTAGTCTTTCGACAGTTATTAATGACTTTTCTCGAGTTTTTCTGCCTATCAGTCACAGAGTAACCGATGCTTAGGAGGACTCCAATCGAAGCAATGGTATGTCGGCTCCCAATCCTGAATCCCAACTGAACTCTATTACAAATTTTTCTGCTGATTGTATGCAATATAAGAATCGCTTAAATCAAAGGAAATATAATAAAACAAAACACAAATAGAGAACAGATTTATTCGCATTTTTCTGAAGGCAATAGAATTGGCATCAAATTCAACAAAAAAAGTGATTATTTCGACGAAATTCTATAGCATTGAAAACTTGGATCAAATATCGATTATCGGATCTGATTGTGGCGATCCTTTCCTTTGTAAGTCAGTGCCAGCGCTGACACTAACGTTTGTCAGTAATTTATTTACAAATTAATAAAAAAAAGAGAACCGACACAATCATCAAATGATGACATCCCTCCCCAAAAAACACGGAGTGTTTGCGAACGTGACTAAAGGACAACACAATAAGAGCGCACATATCTCTGTCTATTGACAACTGGAGTCAGTAATGGACAGAAACAGTAGATTCATAGATCGAGTGCACGACTGATATACTTGACTACCAGTATATTAGAAGTGGATCCCGACTCAAATCTCACTCACGAACGACTCGAGGCTTACAAATATCCGCTTTCAATAGACCTGACGGACGAACAGCACATCCAACTGAACACTTCTTATGCTATTGAATACTAAAAGTAAACAACAGATATTCAATACAAACAAATAGTTTATTACTTTTTTCCGCTTTTATTCAATAATTCAATTCAATATCAATGCCTAACATTTAAGACAAGTGTATGTCATATGAACTCACATTTCTTTCTATAAAACTTCACTTCAAAAGAACTCATATTCAATAGATCCGACACTGAATATTACATATTTGATACGGATCAGTGATGTGCACACTGACAAAGACCTAGAACAAATTTTCAGATTTAAATAAATATTAATAGAATATCGTCTAAATCTTCACAAAAACAATATTTGCATAAAAATAAAAAATGTATTTTTAGGTTATTTTTTTAAAATTACCAAGTTCATAAAATATTGACATTTGCGTATGGAGTGAACATCCCTGATATACAGCATATTAATACTCAAACAAAAATTCAATAAAGATATTGATGTATGAATTGTGTGTATAAAGAAGTAGAAGAATAAGTCCAAAGTCACAATCGATGGCAAAGTTTTTTGTTATCGATTATGTAATACACGATAGAGAGACAACTGTTCAAAATATTGTGAACAGAATATATGTTTTTTTTTCACTTATATAGCATTTGAGTGGAATTTTATATATAAAATTCTCTATCGATTTGTTTCGGATGTCTATCGGAATAACAAATACAACAAAAGGTTTTAAAATTTAAAATCAGTTAAATAGTGACCAAAACTATTGGTTCGATGGCTTCGAATTCAATTTAAAAATGAATTGAATAAATAGTGAGAGGAATAGCAAAAGGATAGATAGGAATAGAGAGTATATCTTTGAATTTATTTTTATGGAAATTGTAAATCAATGGCAACAAAAATTTGATGGAATGAATGGCGAAATAAATTTCTGGCGAAAACTTTTATTTGAAATCCAAGAAATATATATATTCTATAAGTTTATAGAAACCAATCGATACATATCTTAAAGATATATTTCATGTCTGCTTCTGAAGCTCTTTGAGAGCAATGATTGAAATGCTCTCAAACATGAGCTGACGGATCAGCTCAGGCTTCTAACCTCACACATAAGAGGAAGAGGGTCTCAAGTATTGCCAGCACTGATACATAATCTTATGTAATATATTTGATATGATATTTACGTCTTTATTTCCCATTTCTCTCATGAAAACGGCCTCAAAATATACAAAAACACACATAAAAAGAGTTCACTCAAGAAAGAGAACTTCAATTTCCAATCATTTGATTTTTGAATTTTATATCAAATTCTGGGCTTTTCTATTGAATTACAATTATATTTTGACGCATAACTCAAACTGCAATCAATTTTTATGACAAATAACCGAATATTAAATATTCAAAAGAGAGAAATATGTGTTGTTATCAATCAAAGTGTTGTAAAATGTAATTATTTAATCGTTTATCACAGGATTTATCGCCAAATTTAGATAATATCTCATATTATCAGATAACAGATCTAATATTTTTTGGGGTAAAACAAACAAAAACGTGAAAAATCAGAAATTTATTTCACGAATAAATGAATTTTCAATTAGTTTTTGACGAGAAAACTATTTTTAGGGAAAAATACGGAAATTCATAATTTCATTGACTTTCAGACAGTTTTGAATTACATGTGCGGAGAGAAAAGGCAATCAAACGAATATCAAAAATGCGATTAAAATATTAAAATCACTGAAAATTAAATAATTTTCTCAATGAAAAGAGACTCTGATTTTAATAAATATGTCTAAAAGAATATTTCAATGAAATGTTATGATTAGTCGACGCTTTTATTCAGTTCGGGCACAGATGTAGAGCCTTTAGAACGGTATTAAAGATACAGGAGCTGACATATCACGCAAAATGTCATGAAAGTCAGTGCTCGACAGCACTATAGGAATACATCACCAGAATCTTTGGTGAAACTCAACGCCCGGAATATATGCAATAATTATAATGAAATTTATAATTCTGTGCAAACATTACAGAAAACGCCACAAAACTTGTGCTTCAAATATATAGATATTACAAAACTATAATAACAAAGTGATGGCTGAACAGCAGTCACTCCAACTGTGAACTTTCCCAATGTTTTTGGGAGTAAACAGTATTTTTAATTAAACAATTGTGACACCACTCGTGTCTCTCCTGTATATCAAAAACCCATTAAAACTTTTCAATTTTCAATAATAATGAGTATAATTAGAATAACAGTCAACACAAACAGACTCTCATTATATTTATGGCTGAAAATCATTTTATTTACATTAAAGACTTCAATATTCTGTTTAACAAATTTACAAAACAAACAGTTCTCTAATGAGTACCCAATAATAAAATTCTCATTAAATGCTTGGATACCAAATAACTAAAACTTTATATCGAGAGTAAACATAAAAAGAATCCACTGATAAATAAATGACTGTTCGATAAATACATAGAAAAAGTTGCTTGTTTAACATTTAACAAACAAATTCCTTTTGTCAAAGTTTACAACAAAAAATAAACAATTCTCTGTCGGACATCAAAATAAGTTAATCCAAGAGTTAAGTAAAAATTTAAGGCTTTTCTTAGGAAAAATGTCTCGGATTTTATTACTAATACGAAACAGTTGTAAAACCAAATTCTTTATAATAGTATTCGTTGTAAATGTAATGTAATGTCAAGTCTGTGAACAGCCGACGAATAGAGAGAGTCTAATGATTAGAGCACTGGTATTATAAAAACATAGATATAGTCATTGAAAAGTCATGGAATCAGGTTTTTCTTAAACACTAAAGAGCATCACATTTGTGTCAAACTGTCAACTCATGCAATACTTAGATTGAGATAAATATAAAGAGAGAAGAAAATACCAAAAGAAATAAAATTGTTTAGAATTTTAGTGAACGCAAAAAACGTTCAAATCCTCTCTACTTCTGACTAACTTTTGATCTAATCTTACGACACACTAAATACAGAGCACAGACACTCTTAGAAGGAGAGAGGAGTCACTCGTCCGAAGTAGTCGTTGGAATTTTATAGTCGTTATTCTTTTCTCAGCTAAAAGTCTACTTTAGTGGAGGGAAAGGACAGGAAAGACACACAAAATGCTAGAAAATTATCGAAGAAAAGATGTAAAAGAATGAAAGAAATAGATTTTCTCTTTTCAAAGACAATTACTGTGAATAAGAAGACCAGAGAAGACATACGACAGCATTAAAATGTGTTTTTGACTCAAATTCTTCGCCAAATGTGTATTACAACTGACAGTAAATGCAAACATCGCTTCCTTTGATATCAGGTTTTTCGAGACAATGACATCCATTCGAGTGATGGACAGCATATTTGTTAGAATAATAGCCCAAATATAGCATAGCTTTACTCAATAATCTCAGACAACATTTTCATCTCATAAGGACTGACTCAGTGACTGACTTTCACTAAATTAAACAATGAATGACATAATAAAAGACAGTTTTTGGCAATTATTTGTCAATTTTCACATTCGTTGACAAAGACTTGTTTGACAATACAAGAGATCAGAGGAAATACTGAAAACAATCCGCAAATTCACAAATTATTTTCCTCTGAATAGTATCGTGAAAACCACGACAACCGCATAATGGGATGCATTTCATAAAATCCATTCACTTTATTGTCATTTCTTTGCTTTTCATTCATTAATTGTAGAAAATATTTGAAAAACAAATCATTTTATCGAAAATTTCTTTAAGTTTTGCCTCAAATTAATGGTTAAAATGTTTTCAAATAGAATTAAACCAAAAATTTATTTTACGCTCAAAAACTGTTAGAATTAAATATAAAAGTAATAAAAATTAATTGAAGTATAAAACAAAGGATTTCCTCCCCATTAAAGATCGGGGAATAAGTTGTGAACCTGTGATAAAACACGTCATAAAAATAAAGCGGAAAAATAATATCGTATTCTTTAGGCGAAAATAAGTGTAATCTTTGTTTGAGTTAAAAATCAACGACTATTTCGACCAAAGACTCAGAATTGTTAGCATTAAATACTAGACTAAGCATTGAAGCCATTGAAGACATTTAAGGCACAGATCGCTATCAATAACTACTTTTTAAAACTTTTTCTCGTTCTTCACATTTTCAAAGCACTTATAGTTTAACGATAGTTAAGAATGAGGAGAGAGAGAGAGAGAGAGAGAGAGAGAGAGAGAGAGAGAGAGAGAGAGAGAGAGAGGCAATTCTTGACAACATATGCAAAATTGAGGACTCGTTGGAGAACACAAACACATCATAACTCGACTATAATTCTGAGTATTAAACTCAAGGCAAATGTTCTCTTCATTTTCTAACTGTTGATAATAGGCATGAGTTTTATGCCCTTCGCTCTCAACGCAAATATGAGTCGCTCTCAAGAGATGACTATCAGATCGGAATCAAGTAGTTTAGTCTTCAAAAGGAGGTATTTCTTATGGATAATGTGCTCATTCTATTGGACTCATGCCTTCCGAATCAGACACGTATTGAATGATTTCTAAAAACTGAAAGTTAAAGAGCAGATGTTCTGTTCTGTCGGCCCAACAGAACCCTCTTCTGCACATATTATTATTACAACTCATAAAGAGACTGAAAGACTGATGTTTTGAAAAAAATAATGTATTTTTCATAATCAAAGGGGAAACAAATATAACGATTTGATAAGTTTGTGCTCACGATTTGCAACTATTAAACAAAGTTTTGTAATAAAAATAACTCGAAATTCAATTTTATTGAATAGGATATCGATTTTCAAAACTTTTTATTTTCTTAATATAATAGAAGATAAGATATTTTGCTAGAAATTTATTCAATATTTTATCGTTAAAATGATCTAGCAACATTTGAAATCTTCTACTCATTATAAATTCGATTCATTACAAACAAAGATAATATTCATTTGACTCGACTCTTGCCATCGGTTCCAATGATTATGTATTTACTTTTTGAAAGAAAAATGTACTCAAATTATCAAATCAAGTGAAGGAGAGATCGTTTGCCATTTGTTATCATTACTTATTAGGGCCTGACTTTTAAATTTGATTAATTGTCTGATATTCAGATATTCATTACTCAAAACTCTAATTTTTTTCCTTTACTTTAATTATTATCTGATTTTAGTTATCATTTTTTTTTGTTCATTTGATTAATAAACAAAAATTGATTCGGAGCCAATTCTTTTTATTACTTTATTTGGAAATAGAATCAGATGTTAATCAAATTGCAAACCATTTTTCAATTGAAGTCAAATTAATGGAATAATTGAAAAAAATTGGGACAAACAAAGGGCTCAACGACTCATTGAATTGTTTGCCAAACAGAGCTTCAGTCAAGAGTTGGACAGATTTTATTGGTTTGTCAGCTGTCAGTGATGGCCACTGGCCCGGAAAGGCTGCCAATTATCCATTAGAAATGTGTCATAAGATAGCAACGGAACCAATTCCAGAGCCAATTCACTCATATTCGGACAACAGCTCTCTCTGTTCACACGAGACCCGTCATCGTAAGAGACAAAAGCAAAGATCAGTCCCTATTTTGCCTAAGTTTAGGGTTTAAACACTTCTTTGAAATCCATTGCCTTTAAATCAATGGATAAACAAAATTAAACACAAAAAGTGTGCTAATAAGCGAAATGACATTTTGTCAGATCAGACATCCCTTTGTATTAAATATAAGTTTTGAAATAATTTGATAACACATTAGCAACAAATCAAATATTAAAATATATATAATAATAAATTTTTGCCAATATATTAGACTCCCTGTCCGGTGGGTATATGTTATTATCGCTGTTCCATAAAACTGTAATTAAAGCCAAAAATTATTTGACAGATATTCAGGTTATGCCAAATAGTTTTTCCAAGACTTGAATACTTAAATATATTAAAGAAATGGTCCTCTGCTCTGATTGAGAGGACGGGCAGAAGGGAAATGCCATTAAAGCTTCAATACTAGTAATTTGCGTCCTAACTATTGCTTCATTTTTTTCTGACACTCGTCTGTCTCTAACAGTCTTACAGTTTATTCCAATTCTCAATCTATTGACTGCACTACAACTACAGCCACTCTTCTCAGAGCACAGTTACCAAACAATTTAGATTTTTTTTCTATTAAAGTATCTCTTATGGAGGGCTCTGTGAGAATTTGTATACATGACTCGGTTATGTTGGTTTGAGTGGTCTGGACCACCAAAACAGTGACTCGATATTTGTCCGGATGTTAAGCCATATATAATCCAATCGAATCTTTTATTGAGAAAAAACGCTTTTGTCGTCGACTCACAACTTTCATATTCAGTCCTCTCTTTCTGTCACGAAAAATATGAAGTGACAACAACTCAGTTAAGAAGACCTAAATTCTTGTTGTAATAACTATATCAAGATTAAGACCTACCAGTTCTCAAGAGTTCAGATAATCTACTAATAGAAAAGTTATGTCCAAAAAATGATCTCATAATCGATAATTATATAAATATTATTCTATAAATTCTATTAAAAATTCCAGTTTTTAATTAAAGATAAAAATATTGAGTTCACGAAAATTAATCAAAAGAGAAAAAATATCAAATAAACGAAGGATTAAATCAAATGCAATAATTTGTATTCGAGGCAAAACCAATAAATTTTCACTCGACTCGATCACTGAATTTTTTTAATTATTAACACTAAGCTTTGAAAATTAGCAAAACATCATCTAGCACAAAAATAAATAAAATTGGCCCTAAAATGAGTGATCGTTTTATACGAAAAAACGTTTTATTAATTTATTTTTTTTTCTCTCTAACCGTCAGAGAAGTCAAGAATTTCCATAACATAAAGTAAACGTATGTTTAATATCTAGCAATGATTGACTGGATATCTGTCCCTTCAAATTAGTTTTCAACATAAAAGACATTCCATTAATTTGATGTCAATTCAATTATTTTTGACGTAAAATACAGTGTTTTTCACAAAAATTATACTAAAAATTAATTTCAATTTCTTTGCTTTCGTTTAAAAGAGAAAAATCTTAATTTGACTGAATTTGACATAAAAATAATAAATTGTATCTTAACTAAAGTTAATTAAAAATAATTTGTCAAATAGTTATCATTTTTAATTAGAAGAAATGAGTTTACATTTTTAGCACAGCATAAGACACAAGAGTTGATTATTTCTCACACATTCCTCTTTCAATTAATTTTTCTCTTAATTAGATTCAACTCTTATTTGAATTTAGATTTATTGAAATGCTTTCCATATGAGAGACCACTCATTAGACTCACTCTTAGACATAAAGTCCTAAGATTTAGATTTTGTGATGTTTTATGAGGACATAAGTCGAAGGAATGCCTCAAAATTCAAAGAATTAGTTTTTTCTCTTTTTAAAACTCCAATTAAAAAAAAGTAGAGATAAGCCAATGGTTTGGGGGTTCTGGGAATGATTCCGATGTTTCTAAGATCAGATTCGATAAACTGAAAAATATAAATAGACTAGGTTGCACCTGGGTTTATTCTATTCAAATTCAAATATTCCAATTAAAATCAGACAAATCTCTGGTCGTTTGCCTTCATTTACAATTGGAGGCCATTTATTTAGTTCTTTGTTTATTCCAAACATTGCCTTTAAATCTAGTTTTTAGACTTTCAGTAAATTGAAAAAAAAATCTCCAAAACAGTGATTAAAATGAATTCAATTCATACAAACATTACTCAAATAACTCGATTCAGAACTTTAATTGAAAAATAGATAAACCGATGAAATCGCTTCGGGATATCATTAGAAAAGTCTTTTATTTTAGTCAAATCAAGAAAAAAATATTCTTTTATCTAACATTCATAGGAATGGGTGTGAGACACACCACCACAAACCAGGTCTTCCTTCTTAGCCACACAAACATCGCCGGCAAAGTTCGGCCCCAAAAACAGATCTCTAAACGTTTAGTAACAGACTTTCAACAGTTTTTCTAATCATTTTATTTTCGGTTCGTTTCGGGTATGGATTCACTGAATCGGCAAAAAATAAAAGAAGAGAAAAATATTATCTTTTGAGCTAATCTTAAACTGATTTTCTTAAAGTATAAGTAATGATAGTTTGTGTAGTCGTCAGCAAAAGTCGAGTGAAAAACTTTTTGTCCAAAAAATTATTACTCAGTTTTCGAGCAAAACATTTCTTTTTGAAGATAAGAAACAGAATTTCTGTTAAAATAACTGAATATTCAAACTGTAAGACAAGTCGTGTAATAATTTCTGTATTAAAAATATTACTTCAAAAATGTGTTTAAATTATTGCTTCAAAAATATTCCACAAACAGTATATCAGAGACTGTTTTGATGGAAAAATTGCAAATATAAATAACACTGAACTCGAACTCCTCCCTAAACTGTTGGCACAGTATGTCTGACGAGTTATTCTTTATTTGAATAAAAATTATTTATTTATAAATATATTGAAAGACCGGAGAAAAGCATTCATATGTAATGCAATCATTGGGTGGACACTTGTTAAGGAAGAGAATGAGCTGTCGGACAGACATTCCATCAAAGAATCAGAGGAAGCATTTCAAGACCACTAAAAAAAGCTTAACATTCAAACTCAAACTCAAATATAAGCCCAACTCATTGAATACTATTATATAATGGGGTTATATATATGTTGTGCACGAATTGTATGCAAAATATCTTTTTTTTTCGTTCAAAAAATAACAAATACTTTAGTTATATATTGAGTGAACACATATTGAGAAGAAAATTGAATACAAATTTAAGTCTAAGAATACAATGAAATGAATTCAATGAAACAATTTTCGAGTAATAAAAATCAAAT
Organism: Galumnidae sp. Gr-Ori-00277; assembly: GCA_034700165.1. Lineage (NCBI taxonomy): Eukaryota > Metazoa > Arthropoda > Arachnida > Sarcoptiformes > Galumnidae > Galumnidae sp. Gr-Ori-00277. The sequence continues at coordinate 11,803 of JAQIXI010000036.1, read as the reverse complement.
TATATTCAATTTATTTATTTTTCGAATGCATTCAAATTACTTTTTTATTGCCAGAAATGCACAGAATATTCATTTGAGTGATATCTGTATCGATAATTATTTATATATATATAGAAATATGGAGTAGAATTACTAAATTGTCCAAGATAATATCACATATAGTGAAAAATATAAAATTTATCAAAAAATCTGTTTAGAAAACATCGGTTGTAACTAAAAAATCTAAATTTGTGCGTATAAACGACCAGGTGGTCTTTAACCCTTGGGCATCACTGCTCGTTCAAAACTGATGTACATAAAAGAGATGAATGCTTTTATGAATTCCAATTTTATTTTCACTGTTTGTGTCTTTTAATTCACACAATCATTAAAATAAAGTATAAATAAAATTAAAGACGAAAACCAAATACTAAAAAACAGAAGAAAAATCCAATAAATTTCAAAGACATTTATCATTTTCAAAGTCAAGATATGCTCTCTCTCTCTCTCTCTCTCTCTCTCTCTCTCTCTCTCTCTCTCTCTCTCTCCCCAATGTTTTGATACAAAAATATTTGAAAGAAAGAAAAAAATACATATTTTTCACATCTCTCTAAACAAGTAATATATTTAAGTCAAACTTAATTTATTGAAATTCAAACACTAAGAGCTAAAGACTGCGCTCTTCTCTTCTGTTGATTAACTGTGAAATAGCTGAGACCTCGATATATATATTTTGAAATTTTTTTTAGAGACAACCAAAAGTTAATAACATTTTTTTCAATTTCTCTCAATTTTTATCTTTGAGTCGAAAGTAATCAAAAAGAATTGTAAAAACTTTCATCTTTTCTAAACTTTTGGTGACTCAGAATATAATAAATGATTTCAAAGACTATTAGAAGTGAGTCTCCATTTGAGACAATATTATTGAAGAAATAAATTCTTCTAAAAAATTGTTATTAAATTTTATTTCATTCGTTTGGTTTAAGAGATAACTCTAATGAACCCAAAGATACTTTCAATAAGTGTTTTAACAAAACAAATATTTTATTACAAAAAATACTATTAAATAAAGGACTGACAAAAATATTTAACAATAAACGAGTGGTTTGGGAATCAAAACTGAAATGCGGTGTAATTTAGTTTGAAATTACCTTATTTTTTAGGGCGAAATTATTGGCCAAAAAGACTCTTTGCTTCTCTTATCTGAAAATTGCATTTTATTGCTTTAATTATTTACTTTTTTAAAAGAGAAGTAAAGGAATACTTTTAGTTGAGTTATAAAATTAAAAATAATTGGACTCGAAATCAATAAAAACTAATTGAAAGGAAAAGTTATAAATCGAGAGTCAAAAAGATATTCCAATAAAAATGAAGAAAAAAAAACTGTTTCTAATGAAATGTTCACTTTTTTAGTTAAGAAACAAAAATTAAGAAAAATCTCTTAAATTTGCAAAACATCTGAGAAAATATTTATCAAATTTTGACTCAAAATAAAAACAATAAAATTTCTTCTAATTTAATGCCATTTTCTGGTATTTTTCAGAGCAAAACAGCAAAAAACTCTATATATTGAAATATATGTAATAAATAAATCTTAAGTAAAGAGTGAACGGAAAATAATTTATATTTTGACTCAACTCAGAGAGGGCTCAGATTTTTTTTCCTCTTCAGAAAAAAATATGATAAATATATAGCCGTTTATCAGAAGCCGAAACACGAAATAAAATATCACTTTTGTATTGATATTATTGGATAAAAATGTGGAAAACCTTTCACTTCGAGAGAAAAATTTCTAATTTCTTTCAAAAAAAAGTAATTTTAAATTTCAAATTAATTTTAAATAATAAGAAAAGTGTCGGTCAAAACATTTGCTCTTAAATCGATTAATAATAAAAATATTTATATAAATATTAAATACATATTTTTTTGGAGGAAAAACACCAAAACTGTTAAAACTATGGATTTATTCATAGGAAAACATCTCATGAAAGCACTACTTAACAAAGTTATGGATTACCACTGGGACGGACAGCGGGTGTGACCAATGCTTTTCAGATAAGGCCTAAAATTTATTCTACTTTTAAACAAAACAAGATATAAATCCAAAGTGAACAAGTATCGATCTCAAATAAACACCTGTCCATCCCTGTGCTAAAAGACTGGAGTCATATCATCTGTTGGATCTTCAAAAGCATATAATGGTTATTATGTTTTGGACTGTTTTTTTAATCAAATGCTTGTTTGCAGAATCACAGCTCAGGCGATCACCGGTCATGAAAGATGGGCTGAACAACAGCGTGAACCACATCATAGCACGAACTCCAATACAAGTCAGTCCACTGCAGACATATATCTAAAGCCAATTCAAAATTTTCGTATAAAAAAGTATCAGAAATTCGTTTTTTGTTCACTCAATCCCTGCGCTTAAGAGTAGCTCTGATATGAAGTAACTGACCTTAAAATCACTTCTGATGGCTCTTCTCATATGTATGGAAGTACTGCACAGTTAGTATTAAAGGAACGTGTGGTGTACTTATCAAATATAATTTGGTGTAAGACAACCAACGGTGCACTGGGCTATAGATTGCCAGTACTCACTCTTAAGGATTGATTTTTTCATCTAAACTCTCACAATAGGGAAGCACTGAATAAAAAATTTATAGAAAAAAAAATATTTTGAAGTTTAAAAACAAATATTACTTTCAATAGCAGTCACTTTACTTCATAGACCTCTCAAAACACTTTTCGTATATTAAATGCATTGTCTTTTGAAAGGCAGACAAATATTAAAATTTTATTTCTTTTTCTAAAAACCTCTCAATTCTTGACTTTTGATAAAAATATTGTTTTTTGGATCAAAAATAGTTTCGAGTTTTCGAGTGGAAGAGTAAAAGCACTCGACGTGTGATTTGAATATTTAGAGATGAGTTGTATTTGAAGCTAAATCTGAGCTAAAATTTTGATTTGATTTTCATATAGACCTCAGAGAATACGAAAATTTTAATACAATTTTTATTATGATATCCAAAAGTAATACTAATATTGTATTCCTTTCATAATATGAATGATATTTCGTGAGTAAAATCCGGAGACTTTTTTTTTTGTTCTTTGAGTTCATAAATATTTGAGTTCAATATATTCTGAATAATAAAATATTTTTCATCGCAAGTCATATGTTTATAACGAATATCTCTTACGCTTTGGTAAATAAATTCATTTATAAATATGTCAGTCATGCGGACACTTCCCAAACACTTTTCCAAATTTAGGTGAACTTCAAAAGATTTGTAACTTTTGGGGGGAGTTTTAGGGGGAGACACAAACCATAATCATTTCTCCAAACCATATAAAGATTTCGGAATTCCTTGGGTTCTGGTTTCGCGAGGTATTTGACCAGACCTTTCATAGACCCTCCTTCTAGACATCATTGAAATATATCAGAGTTTTCTTTTTTCTCATAAATGAAATGAAAGCTAAAACTTAACATAAAGTTATTATCTCTACTGAAATGAACGCATATTTTAATACTTTTGGTCCAAAAGTTAGTCTAAAAGAAAAATTAATTAATCTTAAGCTTCGGTGAGATTAAAGTCAAACTATTTTATACTCTAATTATAATTAGAATTAGAAAGAGAGAGACAATTCCCAGTTTGTATATTCAAAATAATGACCTAGAATATATCGATTCCACAAAATTGAGGCACAAATCCCACAAAAGGCTAATTCTTAGGCAAAATATTCTTATTAGCATATTACCATGGTATTTTAAATGTTTTATGAAATACCTTTTTTTACACACAATTAGTCTATTTTAAGGATTTAATTAATTTTGAGACAAAATTCCAGACTTTAATTAATCCATTATTCAAATGCATTATAAAATAAAATTCATTATTAATACCATAATTCCAGAGTAAAAGCCATTAATTCTAATATAATTAATATTTTTACACAAATTATTATTACATTTAATTATTTATACGAAAAAAACTGAAATCTCTTTAGTATTAAATTTTAATAAAATAAGTAATAAAAACTGCGCTTCAATTAAAGTAAATATATATTTCTTTCACTAATACTTAGAAATTGGATTAAAAGACTTAAAACTAATTAGTCGTTGAATTAATTGAGAATTTCATAAACAGAAGTTATTTACTGGAGTCTAAGTAAAGCATATTTTTTTAAAAATAGATACCATCAAAATTTATGAGATCTTATTTCAAAAAATTATTTTTTAGAGTATAAATGGATTTTCAAATTAGACCTCAATTACTAAAATATGACCAAAAGTCTATTGAAATAAACTATTTATAAACAAATAGTTTTAAAATACAGTCTATTATGAAATTTATCAAAATTTTCTTTTGTTTTTCTTTTCGGAAAAAATACAGTAATTTTTCAAATAATTTCCGCGTTTTTCAAATTCAATGAGAAAACTAACAAAACTAATAACAGTTATAATAATAGTCTAACAAATCTGTCAGTCATTTAGCATAAACTCAAGGATAATATTGGAGTAAAAGAATTATCGCTGAATAACATCTAACCTGAGCTCTCAAATAATTGGTAACAAATAACAAGAAAAATAGGATATCATAAATACTGAGACGTATATAACATTCATTAAGCGATTCATTTTCCTTAATATCTGTCAAATTAAAAAACTATTTTGAGTCTGAAATCAATGAAAATTACTTAATATCTGTTCTCTTATATCATAAGAAAAATTGAAAAAAATTTAGTCCCAAAGAAGATCTGATAACAAAATTTTCGGCGAATATTTTCTCTCTTATATTCTCTTCGATAACAAATCAAAGAAAAACAAAAATATAAATTTTCGCTTCAATTAAACCAAAAAACAAGTTATTATTCAGTGAATAACTATGAGAAACGTCTCATAGACTGTCTTTTTGTTGTTATCTTAATTTGTTTAAAGAAGGGCAGGAGGTTTGAGGTATTCCTCAAAACAATCAAAATCATAATCACTGGGAAATTTAAATAAATCTTATTATCAACAAATGGACAAGGGACTTATACACATAATTAATAGATTCAATGAGAAATTAAATTTTATTTTATTTTAATACAGTTTTTTTTGGTCTCAAACTGAGAGAAAACAAAGAAAAAAACTGTCCGTCAGATCAAATCTCAATAATAAATACATTTTGGAAAATAAGTTATTAAATAATTCCATTGTTTTCTAACATAAGTACACAAAAACATACAATAAATAAGTATTTTAACCGCTAATCTCTAGTCAATAGTAAACGAGCAAATTTTAATACAAGATTAAAATGTTCGGAACTCTTCCTGGTTTTTGGGGCTGTCGTGTCGGCTCATTGTTGTGGTTTTTTTTATCAACACTTAATAAGTTTACAAAAATAATGAGTTGTTTTCCATAATCTATTGGAAAAGCCTTTACTACAAACGGACCGAATAATGAAAAATAAGAAAATTATTTAACAAAATTATATTACAATCGGAGGAGTATTAGCGTCACAACCGATATATAATTATCTATAGTTTAGAAGACTATAAATAATTATGATTTTTGCATAGAAAGCCATTCATGTAAAACAAGTGATGACTTTCCGCACCAAAAATGCCGGAATCGATGCCCAACTTATGGTATACTTAATTGTAATACTTTTACCGATAATACTATTATTTTAAGCAAAAACTTTTGAATAATTTTTTCATTCATTTACTAACGGATAGTAACTAATAATTATAGTTTCGATGCAAATATAAGTAAAGTTAAACCATTTTTCTTATTCTTGTACTACAAGAGTAAATGTGTTTTATTTCCCAATCGATAGAGTTTTTCACGTTTTTCTTCACAACTTTTATATTTGAATAAAATTAAGTATTGGTACTAAAAAAAATTTATCTAGGGCTAATTATTCATTGATTTCCTAACGAATAGCTTGAAATCCAATTTATTAATATTTTGAGAAAATAATAGAGTTTTTGACGGATAAAATCATCTCAAGATTTATAAACTGTTTTTTATTTTGGATTGAAATCATGAGAACCAAAAGTCACGTATAGTTCATATAAACATTTTTAATAACAAAATGTATGGAAACAAAGATTAGGTAATAATCTTTCACTCATTATATAGTGATTTGCCTTTTCTTACTATTTTTGTGACCAATTATTACATCTTTTTATTACAAACTTTTGCATTAAAAACAGTAAAAAATTCATAAAAATATTTACTAATGACTTAAAAAGTTCTCATTATTTAATAGGATTTATAATTGACTTCACTTAACATTGAAATGAGCCTGGTACTTTATTAATTAACTTCAATAATGACTTTAGAAAAGGTAATTTAATTGTTAATTAAATAATAATAAAGGTTAGACTCTCAGACAAATGTCTGGTCAAACAATTGTGTAATTTTTCAAATGTATTCTAACATTTAAAGTCATTACAAACAACTCTTAAGACATAAAAATAAATATTTAAAAATAGAGAGAATTTGTCAAAAATTTCTGAGTCGACACTAAACTCGGGAACAATTTTTAATTTATTTTCATTGAATGCAAATAAGAAAACAAAAGAATTTTAGTTTTTCTCAAATGTATTGTTCTTTAGGTTGTGTTTTGAGGCCAAGAAAAAGAAGTCAGACATAAATTATATATACTTTGCTTTTGAGTGAAAAATTGAGTAAATATAACAAATCCATAACTTTTTGTTTCAAACATTTTCAGACATTTCTTCGAAAATAAAAATATTTTTGAAAAATAGTTACTTCATATTTCAAGTGTTATTATTCGAGGAAACAGTATTTGAACAGAAGTTTCAACAAAAATCTCTTTATTTACCGAAAAAATTAACTCATGTCTGGAGGAAAGGACTTCAATCAGAAGAATGTTCTGGAAGTTATGTGCGATTCACACCAATGAGAATTAGGCTCATTCTATCCAATCAACATTTTAATGATAGAGTTTCATTTAAATTATGCGGAAAATAGCAAGAACATTAATTAAGTGTTCTAGTTATACTAGAGCTTATTTTGAGGGCCATTTAGTTTGAAAATAACATGAATTACAAACAAATTCATTTCGGGTGAATTGCCTCAAGAATCTCATCGTTTTGTTGTCTGAATATTTGCCATCAAATCAGACAATTAGTGAATCATTTCATTGAAAGTCAAACAAATTCTCCGGAGATTTCACTACAAATGAAACGAAAAATTAATTAAAATAATTTCAACGAATTATTTCCATTTAAAGTCATGTTTTAGTTCTTTGATTTGCAACTCGTGTTCAATAGAAATGACTAATCATTGAAATCAATTAAATAATAAAATTTTAATTTAATTAATTAAAGCATTTCATTTGAATGTTTAACCCTTTACTTTGAATAAATTGAACTCAGTATAACCGGAAAACTAATTACTAATTATTAATTTTTAATAAATTAAAGTTGAAAACTAAAAGTCGTGAACGCATTCATAGCTATAATTAAAAGTAAAATCAGGAAAAAAAATCAAATTTAGTTCAACAAAGAGTTAAAAACTACAGAAAGTGAGGAAAAGCATTCATTTATATGAATAAAATATAAGAACTGACGGAAAGAAAAAAAACATATCAAAAGATATATAACATTTGAAACTCTATTCTTAAATTAATTTTGAAATTTTTGGCTCAAAAATTGTATTAACAAAATATAAGATAAACTTAATTTTCACAGTTTATTAAATTTTCGGATCAGTTTTCTTGAATGTGAGCCAAATTCACAACACATTATAAATTAAATTATAATCAAAACTCATTTCAATTGGAGTATTGTTTTAAAGGCTTTAATTTATTAAATATAAAACAACCAAACATTTCGTGACTCAATATTTCTTTTTCTATTAAAACATGAATTAAATCTTAAACTTATTTAATGTTTACTCCGGATATCATTCATAATTTCAACTAAATAAAAAATGACCCCGACTTTAATAAATTGATATTAATTGCAATTTTATAAATAATGCCATTATTTTAGTTATTGATTAGTCATTAATTGCATTCAATCATAATTAGAAAAACTGAGACTTAAATCACATCTCATTCAGAAGAAAAAAACTAATTTCTATTGACTATAATAAGAGAACACTCCTAACATCAGCCAAAGGGCACAGAATAGGAGAGACAAATAACTTTGAATTCATTCGATTCACAAAAAAAAGTACTTAATATTTACCATAAATTTTAAAAATATTTGTACTAAAAATTCTATTGAAAGACACGTAAAACAAATAATTTGAAAAATTTAAGTAAATTAGTGAAACTCTAAATAAGCAAATATAGGGAACAGACAGAGAGTCAACAACAGTAAAACAGTGAAGAATATTCTGTTTGTTTTACTCTTATTTTTCGTATATCTCTTAAACTCATCTATTCGTTTGTCAATTAGTAGTCAGAGTTTGGGTTAATTCAAACAATTTTATTAACAAAACAAATCGAAAATAACAGTTCCCAAACTCTTTGGAGACAACAAAGAGTCCAATTCTGCTGACGATTGTCTTTCATTTGATCTTATGTTTAGTCCTTTACTATTCTCTATTGTCTGGCCTTAACTAATACCCAATCAAAATAACAAATGTCATGACAGCAGTTCTTCTTCTTCTTCTTTACTGATAGTCTCCAAAGATATCTTCATTTTGTAACTGATTTTGTTTTTTTGTCTAAATTTTTCCTCCAATGACTTCGACTTAAGACAAAAATCTAGACTTAAATTTATGAGAAATTCTTTTTAAAAACATTACCAAATGAAACGACAGTTTCACAAAAAGTTCTCAATTATTATAAGAGGAGAGACTATAATCATAATTTCAAATCATTATATTTAACTTAATTTATATTTCCTTTTGGTTTATACCTCGAAGTGATAATGAAATTCAATTATCATTTTATAGAATAAGAATAAAAGCTTAAAATCAGTTTTCATGTAATTCATTGCATTCTCTCGAAAGACATTTGCAATTAATTTAATTGAATGAATGGATAAATCATTCATTAGTTGAGAATAAAAAAATCAGATAAAATACATTTGTTTTCAGATTTATTATTATTTCGTCAGAGATTCTAATCATATGTCAAAAAAAGGTCAACTCAAGACTCAAAACAAAAGTTAAGGGAAGAATTACTTTTCATCTCATCTTTAATGTGAAGAACCTGAGGAATACGTAAAACTACATTTTGACAGATGAAAATTACCAAGTAGCAACAAAAATAGCCATTATTAAAAGAAAATGACCCCTCACACTTATACAGCTCATCTTCTTTTCAATTTACACACAAAATGAGAAACAATTTTTCATTTCTATAATAAGAAAACAAAACAAAACAAAACAAAAAAAGATTTTATTGTAATTGAGTTGAGTGTCAACTAATTTAAAGATTAATTCAATAATTATTCTGAAAAGTATTGAACCAAAAGTAAAAACTATTCCTCCGAAAGTCATTATCAAAATAAATCCATTTATTAGAGGAAAATATTATCATATAATAGTATTGAACCCAATTTTTATGAAAATACAGTATAGAAATCACATAAATTGAGTTCAAATTCAATTTGAAAAAACAATTTTTAGACTTCTCTAAGACTTCTCTATAAAGTAAATCGTTTTTCAAATGAATTAATTTTTCATTTTTCTAACACCAGTTGTGAAAAATCTTATAAATAAACAAAAGATTTTATATATTATATACTTATATATCATATAATAAGTTAGAAAAAGTTTCCACAAAAAAGTGGTTTTAATTCAAAGTTTTGGAAATACTTCTTATATAATATATCCCTTAATATGTTTAACCCAAAGACTTGAAAAAAACTGATTATTATTTAATGCCTTGAATTTCATTAAATAATAAAAACTTTTCCAATCATTTATATTGAGTTCAGTACAGAAATTCTAATATAAAAAAAGCCACAGAAAATGAATACTTTTATTTGAATTTCAAGTTTAAGTTCAAACACATTATTTGCGCTAATTTTCAATTCAAATCGATTGTTATTTTTTGTGATTAATTTTCTAATAAATAACTAATTTATTAATCAATCAAATGTCAAATTTTATTGGAAACGATGAGAAATGAGCGAAAGAAAAGTTGTATTTCAGGTTAAAAATTCCGCTGATTTGAGCCAAATATCGGCAAAAATGTTCATTCGTTTGGTTCAACAGATTTCTAATTAGTAATTGAATTAACGCCAGAAAAAACACATCAATCCTTTTCAACAAAGAATAAAATTGATTTGATTCTAACCAATGAATAAGATTAGTCTCATATTCAGTGTTTCATTCATTCAAACAATGGTCTTATGTTTAAACAAAACTAATATCAAATCAAAGAATTACTCATCAAATCGTTTACTCAACAAATTAATGATAAAAACATAAAACTATTTCCCAAACATAAGAATTTGAGACAATTTTCAATTCAGAGCTAATATTAAGAATAATTCGGTTTATATTTGTTTGAAAAGACATCTCATTGTAAATATTGAACACAAAAAGCACATGAATTTCAATCTCATGGCTTCAGGCCATCACTTCATCAGAAAAAAAGTGAACAGAAATTGTCTGACAAATCAGACACACATCACATCTTTAGAGGAAAAATAAATATCTGTTTTTCTGGATTACATCCAGAAATAGTTTCAAAGATGTCTTTATTATAATCCAAACATTTTGAAAAGAATGTCCACATTATCTAAAAAATATGATTCCACGGAAATCAAGTAAATCGATGCCAACGACAGTAATTTTTGGGCCAATCAACTAAACATATTGGGAAAGCCTTCAATTGTCTGATCTCTTGTTTTGGCCCTAAAGCCAAACGGGAATAAATTTCAAACATTTTTCATACAAAATGTAAAACCTTTGTTCAAATCGAAGGGAATTTCGGTTCAAAGAATAAAATTTCATAAAATTTAGTTTTCCTTTACTTTTAATGAACAATAAGTTAACTATTTTTTTACGGTTTGTTTGCAGAAAAACTTTGAAAAAACCAAAAAGAAATTTGAGTAAAAAACAATTTTTAATAGGATAACCATCATTAATTTTATTGCATTGACCTGGATCAATTTGGTTATTAAAACTACTCGATGATGAGATTAAATATCAAATCAAATGTCAAACAACTCATAAACTACTCTCTTATGGGTATTAAATACACACTAATTGTGAAATCAATCGATTGGAAACATAATTAAGAAAATTGAAAAAAATGGCAAAAATTTGAATAAAATTGAAAATTTAATTCAAATCACGTATTAAAACAAGTGATGCGAAACCTATTTCTGGTCTAATATAGAGTTTCGTCGATATTTTCAATGATCACATATTAGACCCAATTCTTTATTCTTTACACAAAAGAGATATAAGGAGTTGAGAAGGAGTGGACTTTCAATAAAACTGTTGGCAGCAAAAAACGTTAAGTCAGTATTTCTCGTATTGAGTGGTCATCACTTATGTCAAACATTTCAAGTATAGAAGGAATGAGTTTTTTGACGATTGATATCAATGGCTATACTTCTAACAAATGCCAAATGCATTATGCATTACATCCATTCATGTTTAGACCATTGATTGTGTGCAACAGAGGACTCACTGCTCGACCAAAAATTGGCGCTCAACACAACACAAGTACTTAAATTCAATATATTTATAAACGTTGTGATGGAAGGGATGACTGCTAGGCCTCAATGAATTCCCATTCAATTTTCCATTCTTTCATTCCTTCGTTTCGCTTTGAAATGGATTTAATTTTGTTCAGATTTCTCTCTCTCTCTCTCTCTCTCTCTCTCTCTCTCTCTC
>JAQIXI010000035.1:0-47521 GCA_034700165.1 Galumnidae sp. Gr-Ori-00277 | reverse complement strand
TGACCCATACATTGACCCATACATTGACCCATATATGAAATTTTAATACGAAATCGGAAGACAATTGAAATGTTTAGAAGTTATTTATATTAAGAAATGATTTGGGAATTGATTTTAAAAAAGATGTGACAATAAATTGCATTTTATTGTTAGTGTTTTGACTAATATTTCTTTAATAAATGGATTTAACATTTGTTTTAAATATAAACTTATAATAAATTAATGAATTGTTAGCTAAAGCTTTCCATTGAAGTAGACATCAATGAATTGCTGGCTCTTCCACTTGTGGGCAGACTTATGACAGAAGATGTGTTAAACAGTTTATACCAACCGATCACTATATTAGACAGATCTAAATCGTCGATAACAATCTGTACGACACCCATAAACGTCTTCTTATCCATCCTTCCGTAATCGCCCCAGATCATTACCTTTTCATTGAAACACATTTTCAAAACTTATAGAATGGATTTTTTAAGCGGTTCTTACCTGAAGAGTACATCCTCTGTAGTCGTCAGTGAAGAGCAATTGTTGCTGATATAAGGGGTCGAGAGTCCTTCTGGCGGTCGCAGTCTTTGCTTTTGCGATACATTTCCTTTCTTTGACCAGGTATACTTTGACATAAGGCGCTGTCAACAACACATTCAAATTGCAATCAATTGGAGGGCATTTCAATCATCAATTCATTAGCAATTGATTGAGAATATATATACCTGGAAGTAGTTTAGCCCCTTGTTTTGCCTGTAGACCTCTGGCGCGGATCACTTCGACTTCGAGGTTACCTTTTCTATCACAAAGACTGAGTTGAATGTCTCCGAGGTTGGGAGAGGCCAAAGCCTGTCGTCCAACTATCTGTCCCGGACCTAAGCCTTCAACAAAGTTTGAAAACTCTCCCTCCGGTGCTAAACGTAAAGACGGGACCCAACTATACGTCAAAAATAATTAATTAATGATTGCATTGAATTTCAAAGGAATGGGATTAAAGAGAATAAGTTTTATGAAAATTGTCGGGAATTTTATTTAGAAAATTTAAAAAAATATTTCATTGCATTTGATTTGAGTCAAGCGTTAAGTAAACGATAAGAGGATTACATAAATATTAAGGAGAAAAGGGGTAACGAAAGTATTTACAGTAAAAGAGAGAAAGAAAGGGATAACGAAATGAGAGTCCACTTACAGCGAGGACTCACTACTAATAGAATTCATGCTATCGTCAGTCGATTGGTCCTTGCTCAGATTGCTCTGTTGCTTAACAAATAGCGTATTTTGGGATATATTGGGCAAAACTTCTTGACTACGCTGAATACCACTACCACTACGGCTAGACTTAGATTTACTACTCGTATCTGCAAATCGTGCAAAAAAGCCAATGAAAACAAAATGAGAAAATCATTACTATTTGAAGCGTTACTACAATTAATGCCAAATAAATATAAATTAAAACAAATTATATTCAATTTTACTCAGTTTTGATCAAAACGAACGACTGTTAAAAGCGGTTTGAATGCCATTAACTACCAAATGAATGGATATATCGATTGAAAGCCATAGAAAAGGATTCTTTTGATAATAACAAGAATAGAGGGATCACTAGTCAGTCACTATTCAGTCACTATTCAGTCACTATTCAGTCACTATTCAGTCACTATTCAGTCAATGCAATAATCGCTAAACAAATTGTTTTGTTTCTAAACTAATTGTTTCAATAAAAAGCATTTAAAGCCATTTATTAAGAATCGCATAAAATCGTGCGCTTTGTTTGAAACACAGAATAATATTTGTTTGTGTTGTTCTGTTAGTGGTATTCATTAGTGGTTCTGGTTTTGGCGTTGACCGACACTTACGTGGCAGAGCTATCGCCACTCAAACTTCCCTCTCCGTCAGATGAGACAGAACTGCACTGTTTCACTAAATGTTTTACTTCGTCGGGAACTACTTCTTCGCTTCGATGTACACTGAAAGACGTGGCCTGTTTTCGACGGAACCCTAACCTCTTTTTTGTGCCTTTTTTGGTTCAGAATTCAAATTTAATATTAGTTTTTGCCATTCATTTCATTTTAACTCAAAGAACTAATGAAATCAATTCCTATAAATATCTAATCATTTATTGCGAATAATTTAATGTAAAAATAGTTGTCATTTGCTTTGAATTCAGAATAAAATTAAAATTTTAATTAAATCAATGGATGAGTGCTCTCATCACTGACTCACCCGAAACGCTAAGCTGTGAAGTGCTGTTACTCTTTTTAGTCAGTCCTGACTTTGAAGAGGTGTTCGTCGAAGTATTGCAAATGACGTTCAACTGTTCCATTTGACTCTCGGAACTGATGGCTGTGTCCGACAAACTTCCCTCGACTTTATCCTCATTAGCTCTTTCTATTTCGTTCAATTGACTTATTGCTATGGATGTACGCGATGGATGAGCAGGGTGAGCAGGATGAGCAGGGTGGACGGGTCCATAACTTTGTATTTTGCTCGTAAACTCACTGAACAATTAAATTAAGTCAATTAAATTCAAATTTAATTAATCAAACTTTAATTGATTTGAATAAAACCCAATTCTTCACTCAATTCACAAACACTTAAATAATATATTAAAGAATTCAATGAAAAAATAGTTAAAAAAAAGAAAACACTTTTTAAAAGACGAAAATTAGTGAATCAAATATTAAAGAAAAGTAATATTTTGTCGTTTAAATGACAAAAGAATATTCTGAATGCGTTTAAACTATTTGTTGAAAAATGAGTTTAAGAACTATAGAAAGGAATGTCCCACTTCTTCGAGAGATGTCTTCTCTAATATTATCTATGAAACGGTTTTTGAAATAATATTTCAACGTTTTTAAGTAAATATTTATCTGTCGTTCGACACAATTGAGTAAATATTTAAATGAGAATTTCGGCGAAAAACGGTTTCTATATTCCACTCATTTATAGCGTATATCATAAGTCATTATTTTGCTCTTTGTTTGACGTATTTTTAGACAAACTTATCATTAGTTTTATTATTTTCAGACGAATATTCAGACGAAAAGCACAAGAATTTCAATACAAAACAAATATTAAATGATATTTTCCCCAATAATTACATTTATTATATTAATATTTATCATTTAGTCAGCTTTCAATCTAATTTTAGCAAGGTAATTTTTACATATAGCTAAATAAAAAATTTGTTTATTTTTATATTATTTTAAGTCTTTTAAGCACTTCTTTATAATTAAATTTAAAAAAATTAAGAATTGAATGAATAAGTCGTTAAATATTTTAAATAAAATAAATATAAAGAAAGAAAACTTCGTTTCGTTACGACTTTTATGTTGTTTTTCAAATGTTAAGGAATTGACTGCAATTGACTGGAATTAACTGCATTGACTCTACCAAATGTATACCTACTATTGTTACTTGCTCAATTCTCTCAATTCTCTCAATTCTACTAAAGATTCTTATTATAATTTGGATCGATTTCTAATATTTCATTACTATTTGCTGTTTCTTATTTGATATACAGTCGAATCCCCTTTAAGTAATAATAATAATAAATACAGTATATGTTTTATATATAACTCTTATGCAGTAAAAATTGAAAATTAAGAATCAATAAGTTATTGCTAGAGCATACAAGAGCATCGACGACATCAATTATTATCTAGTTTTATAGCTTTAAGTTGCAAATTAAAAATAAGCTCAAAACACATACTGGGGATCATTTTTCCCCCATTTTTATAATCGACTAAAATTATTATTTGAGAGTTTAAACACTATTTTTGACTTAAAAATATTACAAAAATAAAATAAAATCCTTTCTTTAATAAATAGCCCAACAATTAAAGCCACAAAACATTTGAAAAATCATATTTTAAAATATAAAGACTATACATAAAAATAAATAAATACTTAAAATTTTCAAAAAATAAAGTATTTTGCAAATGATTTGACATTTCCTCTGATATTTAAATACAATTTTGATTAACAATAATATAAAATACAATACAAAACCCTTAAAAGTTTACTAAAAGTTTCTTAAACAACTTTTTAAAGGTAGCAAGGTATCAATCAAAAAATATTTAAAATTAAAATAAAATTCTGGGATTAAAATTGAAACTTAACCCCCTTTGGACTCTCAAACCCCACTTTAGCCATTTCTGATGTTATTAATATTTAAGACTTTATTTTTCCAAATAATAACGAAATATAACTGAAATACTTGAAAATCGAATTTTATAATTTAGAGAAGAGAAGTCCTAGTTTGATTTTTGGAAAGTTTAAAATAATAATGACTATGAAACAGGGATGGTGAACAGGGAGGTTCCGGAAATCCCCCACTGGGACCTAAATATTGGCAAATTTAGTATAAAATGCCCCCTGAAATTGGAAAAACTTAACATTGCATCTGGTAGCACTAGGTTTGCTGAGGTTTTGGGTGTTTTACCCAAAATACCCCACTCGCACCCCCCCTGGATTCGAGTTCATTCGCCATCCCTGCTATAAAACACTAATTCTTATTCAATACTGACCGAAATATTCAAAACAATGTGTTTTCCTATATTTTGTAAAATTATATTTGAGCATAAAAATCATGTTTCCGCAACTAAACATGCTAAACTAACATATACTTTAGTTATTGTAAATTTATCCACAAAACTGTTTTCGATTTCAATGATTTAGGAAAGTATTGTTTTGATACTATTTTTCTTTTTGAAACATTTGATTAACACTTAAAACTTAAAAATTTTAAATTATTTTTAAGAGTTAAACGACAGTCTCTACTCTTTTAGGAGGGCTTCCGGTTCGAGCTTCGGAGCAGGAATTTGATAATTTCCCCCCTTTAAGCATCTCTGGAGTCATTATTATTATTACTACTAAATGCATTAAACTTTGAAGGATAGCATTATATTATTCGACAAAATTTAACGACAATTTAACTCTATTTATGCTTTCCTTAAGTCGGGTGATTCACGAAAGGAAAGTATTTTTAAGAAATTTTGATAAATTGTTTGTTTTGTTGATTTAATTTTAATGTTATATTATTTACATAAAAGCATTGAACTGACCTAAGCGTACGACTGGGTCGGGGTCTGTCTGAATGTGTAGAAAAGGCACTTTGGATACTGATCTTCGAGTTAGTACTGGTTTCGGACTCTTCGCCACTCTCTCCTCCTGCGTGTTGACCACTCGTTGATATTCTTCTTCCACGACTCCTTTGACTGTCACGTCTTGTGTCCTGTCGGCTGTCGTGTCGGCTGTCGTGTCTACTGTCGTGTCGGCTGTCGTGTCGACTGTCGTGTCTACTGTCGTGTCGGCTGTCGTGTCGGCTGTCATGTCGGCTGTCGTGTCGGTTATCGTCTCTGTGGTGCTCTCTATAGCTCTCACGACGTTCTCTTTCGCGATGGCCTTCAGTTTCTGACTGATATTCCCGATAACCAGAATTGGAAGCCATTCGTCTCGAGTGTCGGGTACTATCTTTGCGGTGGTGTTGACCGACATCTTTAATTGGATGCGCATAAAACTGTCGGTTTCCAAAAACTGGTCTGGTTGTTATCTCACTATCAGAATACATTCCGGAAGGTGTGACCACTTCGTTCCTCCTTTGCTGAGTTATGCGCCAGTTTTGGGTTCTACTCATTTGATGGGGGTCTACATTAATAGTTGATGTGTTATCTCCGACCCTTCTATTCAAAGCCGGCACTTGAGGTAAATGTCGTTTCTTATTGAAGACACCGACAGAACTGGTAGGAGTTCCTATGGATTGTGACGGAGAGCGAGACCTGAGCGATGGCGGCGAAAGTGAACGCGTTGGTTGAGAACTACTTTTTCTAAATTCTGGTCGATATCTGAGGCCTTCATTTTCATTGATAGCATAATTAGTGGGCAGAGAGGATGTGTTGCCTTCTATTATAAATCCCTGGCGTCCTCTTAGCCTCGTATTTGACACATCCAGTGGTAAATAATTGTAAACATTTGGTCGGGAATTTGTTTTGTGTTCGGGATTTCCTACAAGAGGTGGACTTCCACTACTCCCGATTGAACTTTGACTGGTGTCGGCTAATAGGCCTCTCCACGACTCTATATATGTATAAATTATTTTGATTAATTCATTGAAAGTTAACTGACCTCTAGAAGTGTTGAAGCCGTCGTCATATTCTAATTCGGAAATATCACTATCGGAAAGGCGTGAAGAAGTAGAGGGAGATATGCGGTCAGCACTTGTAAGGTATGACTTTTGTTGGAGTCTCTGTTCAGTTGAAAATTGGTTTAAACTTTTGATTCAATAATTGTATGTTTGTACCAATTGAGCAAATATTTCTTCGTGTGTGGCCAACAGATACCATTCCGGTTCATCGTCTAAGGGTGCGGTCGCCAATTCGATTACAACTTCACCCAAAAACTCTGTGGCACCGAATCGGTCGAAGTCCCAAATTGTGATCTCTAAGGCTCTCGATTTCATTTCAGAACGTCTTAACGGCGAATAAACAAATGTTTGGTTCCAAAGCGGTTCACATGAGTTGACAATAGTTTTTGTCCGGCGTTTGCTTTTCTCACTAACCATTTGTTAAGATTTAATTGTTTTTCTAAAATAGTTTTATTGAATACCTTCTGTCTGGAAGTAAAAACATTTTTGCGTAGGGATTGCGCGCCAAACCATTCTTTCGTGGACTCAAATCTATAGCACTGACTATTGTGACCACTAACTGTAACGACTGGATATCGTACCAGAGTTTCACCTAGGATCAAAGAGTTTGTCATTAATTTTGATCTTAATCATAGATAGAAATGTACCTGGATTCTTCCACTGATGGTTGAGGTGCGATTAACTTTCAAAAAGGGTCTATTCTTTTGACTCAGTTCTGCTCCTAAACTACTTCCTCTCATAAATGTTTTGTCTAATAAAAGATTAATAACAGAAGAATTTTTTAAATAAATTGTTATATAATTTAATTAATCCAAAGATATATACCGTAATGAAGGGGTTGTGCCGTTAAATTAGTGATAACATCGGTATGTCTTCTGCCGATTCGATTGGGAGGTATCAAAGCTTCTTCTTTAAGAAGGGAAGTGGGATTCGTTGCTAGTGGAAGTTTTTGGGTCAGACGAGAGACAATGAGCTCGACCTGAGGCTCTTGTTTGGATTCTGCGATTATATCATAAACTTCTTCATAAGTCTTTCCCTGAAGTGACCGTCCATTCCATTCCACCACTTCGTCGCCTGAATTCATTCATAATTTAAATAAAAAATATAAGAATTTGTATTTTGAAAGTAAACAAACCGGGTCTCAGACGTCCAATAGTATCAGCAATACTTCCTTTTTTTACTTTTTCAATGATAGCCCCTAACCTTCCGCTCTCTATAATTCTTCCGCCGACAACTTTAAGTCCTAAAATGGTTGCGGTCGAACTCGAAGAAGTGTCGTCTGCCAAATGTTTCTTAAGAATCATATGTCCGATCAAATGAGTTCCGTCTGTCGATGGTTTCCACGTTATCGGATGCTTTCAAACATATATAAAGTTTAGTATTAATTATCAAAAATCTATTTATTAATAAAATAAAAACGAAGACAAAACTGAATGTAATATAGATATGAAGGGATGGCTTTACTCACAGCGAGAAATTTTTTGATTTTGGCGTCGAGTATTTCTTCGGGTTTCATAATCTTTTGGCACTTATGGAGGTTTCTGTCAAATAGTTCTCCCTTTTCACTAATACTCTCACTTTCGATGTCGAGGTCTTCTTCAGTGGAACACTCGGGTGTTGAGCGGACCTCTTCATCAGAACTGCTGAAAGAACTGTATGGCCTCAACTTTTTTCCGGACTTAAACCTGGCTTTATATGGTTTGGGTGGCGGCGGTCGCACACATTCCGATTGATCTGAACTCAATGAATCATTTCTGATAACACTTTCGGAAGTACTTCTTCTGCGATTACCTGAATGGCAATGAAGACGATTATTATCAGAATACATATGTAAAGTGTTGGCCGAATTGCGGCCCAAATGGTTGGCCTTTTTAGAAAAGCCGTTTGAAGAATATGGGTTTTGAACGAAACTTTGTTGTGAGTCAGGCATAGAGTCTATTAGTTGTGTATTTGGAATAGAAGGCACTGTTTGACAGTTCCCTAATGTCCGCTCTCTTTCCCAAAGAATCGCCTTTTGTTGTGCTGTAATTCGTGGCAATTGCTTAGAAGGTTGTGTTTGCGGCTCCGGATGAAGTGTTGAATCACTGAATGTGCCGTAAGACACGTCGGACACACCACTCGTCCAATTGCTTTCATTACTTCGTTGTCTTTGGGGTAATTTTCGGCCGACATTACCGACAATCGGGTCTACTGTTCGCATCGTAAGTGAATTACTTTTCTCCAGTTTTCTAATAGGAATCTCAGGCATAAGCCGTTGGGAAGTGGTTGTGGTCTGGAGTGGGTTCGGTAAATGCACTTTTGACTGAAGATTAAATGGCAAAATGTGGTGAACCAAAGGCTTCGAACGTTCGTCCCATACGTTCTGTTGGACTGTTGGCTGTGTTTCGTGAGAAAACTGTCGGCGAAGTTCTTTGTTCTGTGGCGGTCGTGTTGGCAGACCTAATGAACCCCTTCTTCCGGAATTATAAGAATTCATATAATTTTCTTTTCCGACACCGAAACGAGTCATTCGTTCGATTAAAGGCGTTTCCATTTCAGCTTCCAATTGTTGTAATCTACAGGCCATCGAAGAATGGATCCATTGTCCCGTTTTTATTAGCAGTTCTTGTTTTTTGCGACACAGAATACAAACCCAAATATTCTAAAAATTCAAACAAATTAAGAAAAAAATGAAATAATTGTCATTAAAGTACTTTATTAGATCTGAGCGCCACTTTTCCACCACATCGGGCACAACACCTCGTATTGCAATAATTGCAAATATGTCCGATACCATCAGCGAATTTGGTCTTGAGGCAAATTTGACAGGTGGCTTCCATTTCAAGCCCTAATTTCTTTTGTTCCTCATTTCGTTTTCTGATGGCGTTCTCTAATATCATGACTTCGTCCTGTTTTTTCCTATGAAGACATTTAACACAACATTTCATTTATAAAAATAGTTCTAAAAATAGTTAAATAAAAGCGGAAAATATATTCCATTTATTAATCAAATCGGAACTAAAGATATTGCCTCACATTCTTAACAGTTTATCCTTTTTATCAAAAGAATGAAAATTCAATAAATTATTTCTCTTCAAATAAACGCGACTTTCATTTGAAATTTAATTGAATTTGTTTTTCATTACATAATATAACATATCGTATATAAAACTTATATACTATTAATGTTTTTTTCTAAACGATTACATCAATTGTATATTTAGTGTCCGATTTTAATAATCAATTATTAATGTTTATTATTATTATTGATATTATTATTTGGTTATTGTGTGGAATAAAATAATTTAAATATTTTTGATGTATTTCTAGAATTAGTTCTAATAAATGTTAAGCGAAAGTCATAACAGAGAGAACTCTAATTGAATGGAATTTATTTTGATTTGAAATTGTTTTATGAGAGTAACGTTTAGAACATAGGATTCAGTCATTGATGTTGTGATGAATGCACTGCTCTTCTAATGAATAAACTATGGATGAGTAGGATTTGTAACTTACTTTAGAACGATTGCCTCCTCTTCTTCCTCTTTTTTTTGCCTAACCATAACTGATTCAATGATCAGTCTTTCCTCATCTGTCAGATGACTTAAGTCAGGCATTGTATTGATAGGTGTGAGCGAACCCATATTGACATTTGTAGTAATTCCTGCCATTTATATAAATGTGTAGAAGAATTGTCGCAAGAATTCAATACAATATATTAGAAACGCGTTTAGGTTTCGAAGAAAAACACGTTAAGTATTGGTATTTAATATTTGGTCAGAAATGTGACCAACAATTGTTTTGGAAGACAATTCATTAGATGAGAGAAAAAGAAGAGAAGAGAAGTGAAGAGTGAAGTGAATTTGAAATACGACCTAATTATGCTAAAAGGCCACAACTGCCACAATTATCGGCAGACAAATCACTAATCGATGGTTCAGACCATTCATAAGAGGAGCAATTTTTGAAATTAGGGCTAAAGAGTAAGGACTTCACAATATTCATAGAGATTGTGGTCGTATTTGACACTTCGGAGTCCCACATATTCGCTCCGATAACTGTTTGTTCCGATTAGAGACAAAAGTTCCCACTATTTATATAAAACTAATGCTTTTTTAGACAATTTTATGCCATTTCTTCTTCTCATTGAACCGATATTTCAAAAGAATCACTGATTAATAGAATAAGAAAAATAAAAAACGACTCAAATATTAAATATAATCCATTGATATTGAGCTAAACAGAGAACAGAATGGAATGGATTCTCGCAATGCAATGAATTTTGGCGTTTTTCCTACAATATTACAACACATATAGTGTTGAACGTCGAGTCCTAACGTATACTAAACGCGTCTCTACTGTTATGCCGTTCCTCTAAGTTCTTATTTTTTCTCATTTCACTTCTGTGGCCAAAGACTAGTTCACTCTCTTTGCTGACAATCAAATCTATTGATTAGTTTTGCTGGTGAGCACTACCAGTGCACACAATAACGTATAGTCAGATGTAATGCGCGTCTCTATAACGACCGAACCTAAGGATCGTTGAGATCAGAGCACAAAACCCGAGCCATAGCTGTAGAACAAAACAATCCATTATTTTATATATTGCTTTAAAGAACTATATTAACAATAAGTGATTACATCCATGTCTTAAAGATCACAGCCTTTCCTATGCGCTCAAGTCTATCAAAACTCTCTTAATGTCAATTCCAACTCCAATAATAAAATAGACATTTATGCTGTCCTACAATAGCATCTCCTTTTCACTTAATAATAATTTGCTTTCACTTAAAGAATATTAATTCAAATAATAATTAAATTTGAACTCAAATTTACTGAAATTTGAAATGATTTCAGTCATTGAATGAGAGTTTGTTTAATGAATATTCTATTGTATATTATATACAATTAAATCATTTTTTATTTTATTTTTATGTAAATCTAATACTTTTTGTTATATAACACAAAAAGTATTTATTAATGAAATTAATTGTTTTTCATTTGATTTAATACAGTATTTACAGAAAATGTCGACTATTGGGACGGTTTTGATTGAAGTCTTGAGTTAAGAGAAGTCAATAATTGATAAATGAAGACACGTTTCCAACAAAATAAGTGCTCAAAAAATAAAAATAAAAGAAAAATTGGTTTAAGATTTTAGAAAAATAAAGCTCTAAATGAATAAAATAGATGAGAGATAAGACTTTTTAACAAATATTTATATGAATTACAAATATTGAGATATTTCTGGAAAGTGTTTCAAAAACTAAACTTTTCTCTAAAGTGATTTACATTTAGAAAAGAATTAAACCTAATTTCAATGATTAATAACTTATAATGACTTCGAATATAAATCGAAAAACAATAAATAAGTTATAAATTATTCAAAAAACGTATCAAATTCACAATATTTTTAAAAATTAAATTAATTAAAAGAACCCTTACTTTTGAATTAAAAGTTTTGAATATAATTTATAAACAAAAACAAAATATTTTGGAATAAAAAAAATGTTTCCAAAGTAAAGGTTTGAATGTTTTTAAACGAATTTCCGACAAAAGTTCTGAAAATCAATTAGAGCTCAAATAACAATTGAATTGTATTTTTGGCCACAAATCACAACAACTCTTAAGTAATTGTTTGTCAAATGTTTTGTAAATAAAAATCTAATCAAAAGAAATGTAAAACTTGTGATACAAACACTGAATTATTGTCAGAACTCAGACTTAAATGTTTTTCAATTTATCTCAAACTTAGAGTTAAAATCACAACAAATTTCAATGAAATGATGTCTAAATTTTTTCTTCGAATTTAAAATCGAAATGAGTTGATGACCAAAACAAATGATATGATTACTATTTCACTTAATTTAATAAAGAACTAAATTGAGGGTTTAATTCCGATTCCACCAAATTCTCGATTCGAATCAAATCCCTAAACCATTGCTCGACGTCGACATTAGCCGATTCATAATATTTTATGAAGTGGTGGTCCTGTCATTCAAAAACAGATAAATCCAATCAATCAATACTGAGAGCGGATTAAAAATATATTCTCACCAATAATTTCTTATATTTCGGTCGTTTCTTATAATCCTTTGTAAGACTATTATAATGTCATAAAAATATTTATTTAATCCAAATTCAAGTATTTTCTTCATTTATTTTGAAAACATACCACGACTTAACAAAACTATTGAATTCAGAGGAAAAGCCACCGTCGGGGGGCAAAGAGGGCGGATCGTCGGTAATAACTTTAGTTAAGACTTCGAAGTCGGTTCTGCATTCGTGATACGGAAATTTGCCGGTCGCCAACTCTACTAAAGTTATGCCTAAACTCCAAACCTTATATTCAAATCAATTATTAGAAATGAAAAGTTATTAAAAAGGGATTAAAAGGGACTCACATCAGCTCTAATATCATATGAAGGGTTGTTAGTGTCGGGAGGATCGATGCGCTCCGGCTATATTCCAACATATTTTAAGATTTTAAACAAATATAACACTAAAGACACTGACCGCCATATAAGCTGCACAACCCGCTGATCGAGTCTTTGCTTTGGAGTCAACGAGACGGCCACTAATGCCGAAGTCACAGAGCTTTACGACACCCTTTTCATTGATTAGTATATTAGATGGCTTTACATCTCTGTGAATAACCCCGTGCACATCTTTAAGATAGTTGAGAGCCTTTACAGTCTATTTATTAAATAATAAGTGATTTTAAGTATCAAATATAAGGGAAAACTGACCGCAACGGCTATTTTGCCTAAAATCCCTTCAGGAATGGGAGCCTTAAATTTCTTTAACAATTTATCAAAACAAGTGGTCATCAATTCCATACAAATCCACACTTCAGTGTCCTTAATAAAATAACCATAACACTGAACGATATTAGGGCAGTCATGACATGCGAGCAAAATATCCAAATCCATTGTTATTCTTTTATTCTCTTCTTTATTACCGCTTCTCCTCATTTGCTATTAATTAATAAAACATTAATGGCTTAAAACATTTTGTAATGCATTTTACCTTAACTGCCAATACTTTACTCGATGGGATGTGTCTCATCTGAACGACATGTCCACACGAACCCGAACCCAATTCATTCATATACGAGAGGTCGACGTCTTGTGCGGAATATTTCTGTAAAAAATGTTGGGTAAGAATATCTAAATGAAGAAATAGTTTCTAACCCTTCCATTGATTGTAAGAACGGAATTATTTAGTCGAAACATTTCATTGAGTTTTTGGTCGTCGTTTGCGTTATTAAATTTATTGACAGTCATTGAATCCGGGGTTAAATTATTAGTATTGGAAAACAGATTCAATGGTTTATTAGCGCGAGACGGAGAGCCCGGCCTTCCCTGAGTGAGGGTACTCCCGATCAACACTATTTTCAAATAAATCAATGATTAGTCAAATGATAAAAAAGTGCGAAATAACTGACAATTTCTTGGACGCGGTCGCGGACTAAGACATTGAGCGTTAAGGGATTGCGAACTGTTTTGTTGGCGATTATTATTGCGATTATTAGAGATTTGACTCAAATTTAACTGAAGATTATTATTGGATGTTCTTTGAGTTGCGCTCAAAGAGTACTGTCGAAAAGGGAACTGTTGAACGGGTCGGGACTCCCCTCTATTGGGGGTCGTCGGGGATACGAACTCTGCATTTGACTGACCACTCGTCCGGTTCTGGTTATGATTGAGGGATGGACTGGACGTCGGCTGAGGAGTGGACCCGTTTTGGGGTAAATTCTCGTTTTCCAAATTAAGTCTTTGTCTTATGTTTTGTAATTGGTTTCTAAATTGAGCCATCATTTCGACTGATTTACACGAAAATCGATTAAAAAATAACTTTTATTACAAATGTTTTGTTTTTTTGCAATCGATTTGTTATTTTGATTGAAATTTTCAAAACAAATAATTAATATTTGTTTTCATTGAAAATCAAATTATAAATACTATAAACGGATTAATCCTTTCATTCATTGCATAAAATATAATCTAAAAACTAAATATAATTAAATAAATTCACAATAATATCGTTAATTAATAAATAATAACATATTATTATAACACGACTGAAGACATTAAAGACATTCACTTTTCTTAAGACATGAAAATTCAGTGCAATTTTCAATTGACGTCACAAATCATTGCAATCATTGCACACAAAAATGAAAACAATTTACTCTTAATTACGTCAAACACTTTCATTGCCCTCACATTCATTTCATATCAAAACTAAAGCATTTCGCACATCATTTCTGAAATGTCCACAAATGGTCAGACTTTCATTTATTAACAAATAATATAAACACAAATTTTAGTCTTATTTCTGTTCAAATCATAATCTTTTCTATGTTTTTATAATTGATTTCATTTATTATTTATAAAATGAGAAAAATTTATTATTTCTTTGATAAACAAAATACAAGAATCGATAAAACAATACATACTTTGGGGGGAATTCAACTCCTTTTGGGTAATGGTATGAGTGAGTGATAAAGAAGTAAATGACGACATCTGTCGACATCTGTGGCACTTGAAAACCATTTTTGGTTTATTTACTATAATTTTATCGTTTGTTTTAAAATTTAAATTTGAAAAATGTTTTATCACATAAGTCTTGAACACGAAATACAATTACATCCGCGATATTTCGGCGTTCAATTGTTGGATACCGTCCGACAGAAGCTGTTCAATGAGGTCGAGGGCACCTGCACTGGAAAACATGGTTTCGTTATAGCCGTCACTACAATTGATAACATCGGCGCCGGTGTTATACAGAGCGGCACTGGATTTGTCACTTATCCCATCAAATATAAGGCAATTGTGTTTCGGCCCTTTAAGGGCGAAGTATTAGACGGAGTGGTCACTCAAGTGAACAAAGTGGGTATTTTCACAGAAATCGGTCCCCTTTCGTGTTTCATATCCCGACACTCGATTCCGGCTGATATGACATTTGACGCCAACTCTACCCCTCCCTGTTATAAGACTCAGGACGAAGACGTTGTCATACAACAGGACGACGAAATCAGACTTAAGATTGTGGGCACAAGAATTGATGCCACGGATATCTTCGCCATCGGAACACTTATGGATGACTTCTTAGGCCTCAACTGATTCTATATTTTTGTTAAATACTTTCAATTATTTCTTCATTTCTTTAAACTAAAAATCAGTTAATTTTGTAAATTATTTGTGAATTTAATAAAACATATAATCATTAAAATCATTAAAATTGAATAAACACTTGAAATGAATGTTTGGACGAATGGCAACACAACTAACGATTCTTTAATAAGTTTTCAAAAGAAAAGAACAATAAATTTAAGCGAAATATTAGTAAATTTATACAGAAATCTAACGATAATTATATAATCCACTGTTCAGAACATTATTACAATTATTTAAATTCAATAATAAATTTAATAAAATAGAAAAAATATAACAATAATTATAATTTTGTCATTTGTCTCAACTAATTATAATATCGACAGTTATTTTCAAAATTAAAACTAAATATAAATTGAATGACATTTTGTGCACCAAAACTACTGATTCCATACAATATATTGAATTTATTGAGGATTTGTTTCATTTATTAAATTTAGTCTATTTTTGATTTTCTCTTTTTTTTTACAAAAATTCAAAACAATTGACAGAAAATTTAAATTAATGTTTGGATTAAAGAATGGAATGTTTTAACATAAATCAAATTAAATGGACTAATAAACTTGGTGATAATCTTGGCATATTTCTCACAATAAGTTTTGATTAACTTTAGAACTGTAAGGATTTGATTGATTTAACGGAATGTCATATTAAGTGAATATTCATTGAAATAACTAATCGATACTCAAAATGTTTGGTACAAATGCCTCATTAATACAGTTATTTATTAGTTGAGTAAAGTGTCGTTTGAGTTAACTAACGGATATAGTAAACCAATTTCTTAACCCTTAAACACCAAATGAATATAATTTTTCTGTTATGTTAACTAATGACCAAGCTACTTTACTCAACTGATGATTGCAACTGTTTTTAAAAATAACGGATAGTTTTGATGCCAATACAAAAAACTCACAACACTTTTACTTATTATACGATAAATTGTCATTTTTTTTAAATCAATTGCAGAACTAAAAACTGATGGGTTTTAACATATTTTAACAAAAAATTCAAACAAAACTCTTTACTGAATATGTATTGACTCGATTTCAATCAATTGAAATACTTTTGGCATTTCCTAAACAAATGGTCCGAATTTCTCGATATTATAAAATAAATGTGTTATACATTGAAATAAAAAATCTCTTTTCAATCACTAGTCTTGCGATAGTATTGAAGTCTTTCGACTTTCATTTTCTGAACTTAAAAAAATCGATTAAATAGAATACATAGCAATACATAAGTCAGCAAAAGATATGTTACGCCAAACACTGACTAAAGGGAATAAATCATTTATTTGCCGAATATTTCCGAATCGAATTCCCTCTTGGCTTCAATTCAGATCCCTTTAGATACTGAATCCCTTTAGCAGTTGACACAACTTTAGACTTTTAAAGTCCTTTAAATTAGTTCTTCAGATCTTATTATATAAATCAAAGTTAAAATTTTGAAAACCATTTGGAAAACTATGAAATTCTGTTTGAAGTCTTTTTTTTTTTTGGCTCTAAATTTAATATAAACTCTTATATGAAATTCGGTTTTTTTAATATACAGTAAAACCTCTGTATCTGAAAAGGAAAGCCATTCATTCATTTACTTAATTTTTTTAATTCTTAAATTGAAAAAAATCTTTAAAAGTGTTGATAATTGGCACCACTTTTCAGATAAAATGGTTTTACTATATTAGACATTAGTTTTATTCCGTATATAACTATAGTTTTGAATTTAACGATCGATTAATTACTTTCTCCAAATTTCTCTACAATTCTCTATTAATCCTAAAGTCAACAAAACTAATGCTATTATTAATAGTTTTGATTAATTAATTAATAGGAAAAATGTTTGAAAAAATAAATAACAAAAGAATATGTAAAACGAGTGACAAAATATTTGAGGCCTTTTGTTATATTTGAGGATAATTTGAATGACTAGACATACGATGCATTTGGTAGTAATCTTTGGTTAATATCAGCTGTTTTTTAGATTCGGAAAATTGCGAAACAATTTTACTTTTCTTTGGTATTATTATTACCGGTGACTGAGGGAGAGGACACTGGAGTGATATCGTCGTGGAAAAGTGGATTCTTTACTTCCATTTCGCCGGTTGGGGCCAAACCTGGACATTCATAGACAGTATACTCTCCCTCTTCATTCTCCTCATCCGACTCAACATCTGAGGCAGAATTTCGACGATTTGTGACCGCCCTTAAGGTTTTCATAAATCAAATTAATAGAAGTACTAAATGAGTGAAAACTGACTTTTCAGAAGCGATCATCTGTTGCTTCTGGTGGTGATAGTGATACATCTGAGCACTTTGTGCTAACTTCCTGTCCCCACTCGGGGACAAATTTCCCGTCGAGTTATTGTCTTTACTCGCGGGTCCGACCACACCATAGGCGGGGTAATCGACATCTGCAGCCGCTTTATTACTTTGTTGGACTTTATAGACACAGATTCCTGCACCGATCACACCGAATATGGCCACCGCACTGACACAGGCCACTATTGCTGCAAAGCAATTGTATATATATAAAGAATGAGTGACTCGAGTGCCACGAATTTCAAGGTTCACTTCAAACCTAATTCAATGCACTTTCATTGATCCAAAAATCAATGACAATATGAAAAAGGTTTAAGGATTGGCTGAATAGTCTCTATAGGGTTAGTTGTATTCACTCTCATTCCTATTCCATACATTCTCTCTAAATGTCTGTTTTACTATTTTTTAATGTTTGAGTGAAAATCAAATTATTTTTCGAGATTTTAGGTAAAACTTTGAGGGATTTAACAGTTTTTTTAGATTTCAAAATAAATTTCATAAAAATGTGATAAACAATCATTTGTTTTGTTTTTCTCTTATCTAATATTCTATAAAAACAAAAAACATAATTTGTCACACATTTGTCTGAATCGCAAAGGAATGAGTAATAATAATAATATCATTGATAGTAATACTAAATAGTATAGAAATGCTAAACACGTGAATTCCTTTCAAACAAAAATAAAAATGTTATAAAAAACTAATTAACACAAAAAACAAATTTCATTAAAATATTTGGTATTCAATAAAATTAAAATAAATTTGAAAAATGTTCCCTGAAATCCATAAAAATTGAAGTCTCAAAAGATTTAAGTGGATAAACATAAACTCCTAAACTATGTAGAGACAAATACAGTACTCAATCGTTAACTTTAAGTACAAATAATTCTAACTAACCGTTAATTTTAGCCCAAATGTGGATTTTATTTAACAAATTGTGTTATATTGGGGTTTGGGTTTGAAAAACTTGTATCGAATTGTATCTAGCAGCTAGTACTAGCTCTAATTCAAACTGTAAAATAAAATGTCATGGTTCTTTTAGACATAGCATCTATGCCATAGCTTTAACATATTTTCATGCAAATATTTTATTCAATGGTTAATAAAGTGATTTAATAAATGTTAAATACTCTGAAGACATCATTTAATCATTTTGAGGTAATTTACGAATATTTTAGAATTGAATTTTAAATCTTCACTACATTTTTAAATCGATTTTATTTACTTTTCTTTATTCGATAAAATAAATTTCCGCAAAACTATTGACTGTTTGAACACAAATTCGAAAAGATTTTGGAGGTTTAATATTCAATTTCTTCAGACGTGTCTAAACTTTAGAGTTTAAAGTATTCTGGATTTAAAGTATGGTTTAGAAATATAACCCTTTTGGTCATCTCTGGTCTTTTCTAAAATCATTTGTCAACTAATTATTGAAGTTTAATAGAAGAGTTTTATTATTGATTTTTTGGAATTTATTTACGAATTAATTCTAAAATTATTATAAATTATTTCATTATGTTTAAGGGATTTGTCTGTATTTGGCAAAATATGATTGGTTATTTTATAATTGAAGTTTGAAAGGGATTATTTCGGTCTCTGAATTCATTTATCAATTCTTTTGAAGGATATTTTCAGATGACTTACCGACAAAATAGATATCACCCAACGAACCATTTTGAGAGTCAGTGTTCTGTTGTCTGGCCATTGGAATGGGAATACTTCTTTGATCCGATGCCCGAAGGGCTGAAGTGTACATCGAATTATCATTTGTTGTCGATTTTCTTCTCATAACAGGACTCAAAACAAAATCATTAAATTTGTTTTTTTGCTTTGAGTCGTATTGAGGTTTAAGAGTCTCTGCTTTTGTCAGTTTGTGGTCCTCCGCATCAAAATCTTTGATTTTATTTTTCAAACTATTATTTATTGGTTCTGTTCTTTGTTTTTCGTCTCTAATTGTGTTCTCATTATTTTGAGGCGAATTTTCGAGTTTTCGGTTTTCAAAGTCATTATTCAAATCGCCGTTGAATTCATTGCTGACTGAGTCGACACTCGTGTCATAGACTATTGGATTTTTATATCTGTAATTCCGATGAATAGATTTTCCTAAAGTCGAGTCCGTAGACCACTGTCTTTGTCTTTGATTATAAAAAAGGGGCGCTTTATTGGGGTATTTGTATGAAGAATATTGATATGAATTCCGAAAATTGTTTGGATAAATGAATTCTTGAGGCCTTTGTATTACTTGTGGACTACTATACGATGGAATGTAATACTCGCGCTGTCCGATACCCTTCCCTAAAGGGACTTTATGTTGACTCTTGTCTAAAGACGGATTTTCTTGTCTCTCGTAATTAGCTGTCAATCAATCAAAACAATAATTAATTCAACAAATATTTATTCACAAAAAAATGACACAAATATTTAATAGACACAAATCAAATAAAGTAAAAAAGAATGATTTATTCAAAATAGCTTGGTGCATTCAAAATATGATTTATATATAAATATGTTATGAATATGTTTATATATTAAAGCTATTTTTAATGCATTTTATAAGTAAACTTTGGAAATTCAGACTACCCTGATAAAATTTCAACATACATGTATATTTAAGAATAAAAGTTTCAATGACTTTTCTAAAATTAATCACAATTTTGTTTTACAACTTTAACCCTTTCTCTCAATTTTATTATTCAAAACTACAAAAATATTGTCGCAAAAATTGAGTCAATTAATCAACTTTTATTCAGTGAATTAATAGTAAATGAATTTATTACTAATGAGTCATTTACTATAAATAAGAGCTAATTTTTAAAATAGCCTTTCTTATTAACTAATCTTTTTTTTAAAAAAAGAAGCGATCGATGGTATACTTTCTATATTTCATAAAATAAATTAAAACAAATTTAATTTTAAATATCATTAAATTTCAGTCAACAAAAGTAATTGACATTTAAAAAGTGAAAGCAATTCATTTGATTTTATTATTTGATTTTATTTTATTAATAATAAATAAATTAAATTAATGTAAATAATAGGCAGAAATTTGATCAAGCTAATTATTTACCAGAATTATTCTGAAAATTCTAAGAAATAAGTTTCTGAATACATTAAAAGTGATCAAAAAGAAATACTTTTGAAACTTATCTACTAATAAGCAAAAGATAAAACTTTTCCATTAGATAATGTTTTGGTCATTTGAATAATTAATTAGATTTTGTTTCGTTATTATAATAATTACTTATCCCTCGCGGTTTCACTCAAAAAGCACTCAAAAATACTTGAATTTATATAAATTTGTGGTTATATTTATAAATAGTAAAGAAATAGAAGTTCTCAACGTTTTAACTAAAAACTCTGTTATTTATTTATTATTAAAATTTATTTATGGAAAAAATATTAAATATTAAAAAAAGTCAACGCAAATCATTATTCTTAATAGAGACTGACAGCTACACCTTTTTGGCACAAATTTTAATATGGGATTTGTCTCAGTGTTCACACAAATTCAATTACCTTGTTATTTTAAATGATTAATTTTTTTCATTCAAAATGAATAAAACTAATGAAAATCCATTGTTTTTATGAAAATTTTTAATACTTATTTAGAATTAAACTATAAGTACTTATTGTTACCGTATGAATGTGAACAGTAATCACTGGGATATATTTATTATGTTCTTATATGTTTTATATTCTCTTTATAATTTTTTCAATAAGAATTACATAATAACATTTGTGTACAAAAAGGTAAACCTATTTTTGACTCTTCTTCGAAGTTAATTCTAATATGAAGTTAAGACCGGAATCGATATAAGGATTTAAATGTTTAAAATATTTTGGTCACATAATATATTTTGGAGCTCTTTTTTAATCAATTTATAAATCAATTTATTTTTAAATCCATTTCAAACTTAATTATTACAGAAATATCTCTATAGAAATGGCTCACAAAATAACCTAAAACTCTACGAATTTCTAATCAGTAAGTGAGTGAGTGAGTGAGTGGGTGGGAGAAAGAGAGAGAGATTCAAAATTTTAAGTCAAATTTTGTAATTGATTTATTTGTTTAATTATTAAATTTGCTTTTAAAGATTTTGCCAAAAGTTTCTAAAAAGTTTGCCAAGGCGAAAAAAGTTTCACACAAAAGAGTTTATTTTTATATTAATAATATAATAAAAGCATTGAGTATTTAAAATGTGAACAAATAACACCTAATAATAGGTTTATGATAAACCGTTTATCGGTTCAAAAATGGAATTTCTATAAGTAAATGGACTTACTAGTAACTAGTAACTAGTTAATATAATATAATATTATTAAAGTTTTAAAGAGAAATAAGATTTTAAGAGCATTTTTCCATTAAGTTTTTCTCATTTACTTAAAGAAATTACTTATATTCATATTTTGAACAAATTGTCATTATTTCAAATTGAGATTACATGTAATCCACAGCCCATCAGATCCTTGAAATCATTTTATGATAAATGGTTTGAGAATTTCCTAAATTCTGTTAATTTTATTTCTCATAACTTCTCATAACTGTTAACCACTTATTGTTTTGGTTTTTATAGACATTAAATACAAACATTAAACCACTTTTAACTATTCTTTTGAATTATTGGAAATATATTAACAAATCATTTAATTAAAATATTTAAAATTTGTTACAAACACTAAGAGATAATCATTTGTTGGCATTAATTTGTCTTCTCTTATCTGTTATATAACATATTTGAGGCCAAAATTTTACAAATATTTGTTTTGAAGGCATTAATTTGGTGTAAAGACATCGTTAGGATAACTTTAGGACAACTTTAGGATATCTCCAATAAAAGTTGGGATCTTTTAGTTTAAGTTTTATTACTAAAAGAGTGATCACTGTTTTCATCACTTAAAGAATAATCAATACTTTAATTCTTGAGTCGAATTCTAGCAAAGGATTAATAGTTTCTAAGGTTAAGAATCGAGTAAAGGATCGCCTATAAAATGTGCGGAATCCTTGTAATCAGAATTTATGGCATTTTATAGTTATTGATGAGGGAAACCATAAAATGTTATTTTAGTGCATTTTATTAATTTGATGTTTACTCGGATCTAAAGAACTGAATTATAAATTGAGTCTTTTTTGACGGCAAGAGATCTATCATTTAAAAGAATATTCTTCTAAAATATACTATAAATACTAAACTGAGAACAGAATTAGACTCAACAAACCAACACTTTATTTACTCGGAATAAACAGATTGTTAGTGAACTCAATTAATATTACGTGAGATTAGACCCAAAAACTATATATAATTTGGTAAACAAAGAAACGAAAAGAGGAGTTAAACATTCATTAAAGTGAAAAAGTCATTAAAACTTGTCGTTAATGCTATGAGTATTTGAAACTAATTAATGTTAAAATATTTGGATTTAACTCAAATGAGAAATAATAATCCATTTATATTGCAATTCACATAAAATCAATAAAAATCGACGGGAATTGGAAATGGGCTCAACTGAGAACTTGACCACAAAAAACAATTCTTAATATAATTTTGAATATATTGTTCAGAAAAACATAATATAATGGCTTTGTTTGGACCGACAATCGATCGCTGGCTGTGATAAGCAATTATAAGCCGCGAGAGATAATTATTTTTCGTAATACAATACATATAATATATTAGGTCTTTATATTATGACATCAAAAGTTTTTTTTCGTCATAAATGAGACAATAAGTGAAGAAAAATCAATTGTCAACCGAAAACTCATTAATGTCGACATCGAAGATAAAGTTACATATGTTCTCATAATTAGCAAAAAGAGGCAAATATTCACTAAATATATAAACAAAAGGTTAATATCGGCCCAATTCTATTGAAATATTAATCGAGTTATCACTAATTTAGCGAAAAATAAAGATATTATGAAAGTAAAGCGATTTTGACAGCACTGATGACTCTGTACTGAGTCTGTATAGGCAGCGGAAACCATACGGAATATTGTTTTTTAAAAGAACAAATCACTTACTCTGTTGTTGTTGTGCTCGACTCAAGTGGTTAGAAATAGTGACGATCAAAAAGAATAAAAGAATGACAGATCTCATCGTCCGAATTGTTGGGACACAGAATTTGTGGAAAATTAACCAAAAGGTAATGCGATTCGCATTTTACCGTTCAATCAATTTCCACCATTTTTTCGGCTCTAAAATACAGTATTCGATGAATATATGGAAACAGAAGTTCACTATATTTTGCTATACTTTCTCTCTGACTATCGAAACGGTTGCGCTCCCAGTCGTAACATAGGATACAAATTGACGTCAATTGTTCTGACAGTAACTGACTTGCGTTCAACTCCTCATTCAATGGATACACAAAACTATATAAATAGAGAATATCCTTAGAATTCAAACACAAAAACTTCAAATTATTTAGAAATTAAATTAAAAAACAAATGACTTTTAGTCAAAACATTTAATAATTTATTCATTGAGAATATGACGAGAATTTCATTTAATTTAATATTTGTGTTAAGAATTTTATATAAATATTGTTCGTTGAGATATACTTTAACTTAAAAACTAAAAAGAGTTAAATTAAGGCTTTGATAAAATGTCTTAACTTATATAAATTCATTAACATTTTCGTGATTTTAAAATGGATTAAAAGCTTAGACCAGATATAAGGCATTTCACATAAATCTCAAAAAAAAATATAAAACTTATTGAAACGAATAATTCATTGAATATTTTCTAATTAAATCCATTAAAATCATTCATTATTCGAATGCAAATAAAATATAAAAAACAGAATAATTTCTGTGACTTAATTCAATTGAATATACTTTTGGAATGAAGTGTTGTTTCGTAAAATTTAATAAAAAGTTAATTTGATTTCGTTTTTCTTATTTTTTCAGCTTTAGTTGACTCCGATCTATGCTTTTCTCTTCGTCTATCCTTAGGTTTTCCGTGAATTTTGACTGACTTTACGCTTCTTTCGATCACTTTTTTCTGATGATTCAGTTGTGGAAAGAGTTCTGTTTAAACAAAAATACATTTAAACAAAGAATTTAAAAACATCTCTCAATTAATTAAATCTCTACCTCTCGACGATTCCAAAGCATTAGAAGCGGCATTCATTTCTGCTTCTTGGATACTATGACCCTTTCCCGTTGCTAAACGCTTGTCACGAAAATAGACGGCCACCACATACACTCTTGTATTAGTTGGTCCCCTACACTCTATTACTCTAAAAGAAAATGAATAAATTAAATATTTATTATTGAATACAATTTCCAATGAAATTACAATTAGTTTGTGATAAGAATTATATCATTTGTTCGACAAAACA
Organism: Galumnidae sp. Gr-Ori-00277; assembly: GCA_034700165.1. Taxonomy (NCBI): domain Eukaryota; kingdom Metazoa; phylum Arthropoda; class Arachnida; order Sarcoptiformes; family Galumnidae; species Galumnidae sp. Gr-Ori-00277. The sequence continues at coordinate 22,571 of JAQIXI010000035.1, read as the reverse complement.
AAATAATAGAGTTTTAGGATTGAATGTCGAGTAATAATAAGACATATTATATAAGAGAATATTTGGAGAAAATGATTCACTAAATTCTATATTTTATCGAAAGAATTAATAATTGAAGAGAAATCGATATCTAATTCATAAAAAACTTGCAAAGAATGGAAAGAATGCGAGGAATTTAATAAAAGCGTTTAAATGAATAAATTGAATCATAATTTTCCTCAAATGTTAACAAAACTGATTTTATCCAAAAATAAAACCAATTCATATTTAATATTATTTCAATGAGTAAGGAAAGTACTAATACATTAACAATATAGTTATGTTACAGAGTAGAGTACCGCAACTTACACCGGAACTATGCCCGTATAAAGTGAGGTTATATGAGGCTATATATCATAAAATAGTATTTTCGAAAAGTAACCAAGATATACCATTACTTAAAGTTGTCAAATTCAGTTTATAATAATACAATTGAGTGTAAGTGTGATAATATGATATAAAATAAACTTTTCTTTAAAAAAAACTTAATGAAAGCAAAAGAATAAAAACCCACTTAAAGTTTAATCTTGATAAAAAGGTAAAGATGATGAATTTAGTGGTCACTACATTTGGTCAGTGCATTCACTAATTATAAACACTATAATACTTTATTCCAATTGTGGTTCAAATGAGAGATTTTGTTCTAATAATTATAAATTATTATTTGTAGTTAAGTTTTAATTTGGTATCGGAAAAAAGGACGCATTTGGGGACCCTTTGAATGTTCATTCTTAAATGCTATTACCAAGTTCATTTAAAAACTCTACCCTTTAATATTAATTTATATATTAACATTTCACCTTTTGTGTAGGTTGTATCATGGTCAAAACTTTATTATAATGAAAAGTAGTAATCAAAGCTATCAATTATGTCTTTAAAAATGCTCTCAATTTTCGTTAATTTGTTTTATGATTTAATGAACATTATATCTGGGTGAAATTTTTGCTTTTACATATAAACAAGCGCAATTCTTAAAAATTTCTATCCTAAATAAGTTTTAATTGAAGAAACTTTGCTAATATGCATTACCTAGGGAGGGGGCAGCCACGCATATTCAGACATAGGCAGTGAAATATTTAAATTTTTTAATTGATAGAGATATTAGAATAAGAAATATTTAATTATACTTATTGAATGCACTGACCAAGGACTATTTTCAAATAATCATTACATTTTTTTAACAAAGTTTAAAACGTTTTCAGTGAATTTTTTGATATATTTTTACATTTTATTGTTAAAAGAAAAAAATATTTTTTTTAATAAATACTTTCCTTGCTCATTTAATAATAAGTAATTTGTTAGAAGTTATGAAATTTGCTATATTATCATGGTCATTTTTAGGCAATTTTTTTTAAATCCTAAGAAATAAGACGATAGGAAATCGAGTAAACCATAGGAAATGACAGTCAAAAAGATATTCAATAATGGGTTAATTAAAAAGACATGTCTGACATTAAGCAAGTAAATTTAATCGAATTTTTTTTAATTAGTTTTAAATTAAAACAAAATTAAAATAAATTCCTTTAAATGAAAAGTAAAGCGAAGACAAAGAAAATAAAATAAAAGTCAATTTATGGCACAAAATATTAAATGAAAAAAGGGTTCAAAAGCCAAGACATTAGCCATTATTTCTCAATACAGAGCTCTGATGTCATTGAAAGGGATGACAGTAATGTCTCTTCAATTATTGGGAAACAAAATGAAAACATATAAATACTCTAATATTAGATAAATGAGAGTTTAGTCAACTCTATTCTTATAAAACATAAAAAGAGAGACAAAAGTTTAAACAAATGAAGGAATCAATCAAATAATACTCACTTATAGACAGGAATATCTGGTTCTCCGCCATCAACAGATCTGAGTGTAAGACAGCACTGTTGTAGTTTAGACTTCGGGTCATTCCAGTCCTGATTCATAATGAAGTGCTCCAAACGGGGGAAAAAGCAGACCTCACAAAACAAACGACAGTAACCCAACCCTTTATCCACATATAGTGCCCCCAGAAATGCTTCCAAGAGATCTGCTCTATCTTTGGTTTTGAGCTCTCCTTTGGCGTAATTATATATTGCTATTTGAGTCATCGCTAAGTCGTCGCAAACCACTGCCTGAGTCTTATTATTGACTAAAGAACTCCTGAGAAGTGAAAGATGTCCCTCGTGATGTTCGGGGAAAAACTTATACAAATACTCGGAGGCAACCAATTGGAGAACAGTATCGCCTAAGAATTCCATTCTTTGATTTGAGCCGAGGGTCAGATTATTGAATCCAACGCTTCGATGAGTGAAAGCGCGCGCCAATAGACGGATGTGAGAGAATTCGATTCCAGTTATTTCTTCGAATTTTATCAATTCTTTTAAAAGTGGAATTGTTTCGATGTAATGTCGGTCCCCATTTGGTTCTTGACTCTGAAGTGGGTGCTTCGGGTAATTGACCCAAACTCCGTGCAAATTCGGTTCGTCACCAAACAATGTGTTCGAAAATATTTTGTCAGCGATTTCAATGCCTCCGTCTAGAAATAGGGCTCCCATTAATGCCTCGAAACAGTTGGCCATTGCATGTCTGAGTTCGAGGTCATGGCACAGGTCAGAGCCGTGTGCGTAAAGCATAAACTTTTCTAACTGTAGTTTCTTAGCCAAAACAGCCAACTGTTGATTTTGAACGAGAGCTGCCCTATAAGTGGCTAAACCTCCCTCTTCGAGATCTGGAAACATAAAATACAAATGGATTGAAGTCATAAACTCTACGACAGCGTCTCCTAAGAATTCAAGCCTTTCGTTGTGATTGATATTAGAGGCGGTCTCTTCATTGCATCCAAATCTCGACATAATGTTAATTAACATATTTATGCCGCGCTTTCGGGTATTCATAAAATGTACTCTTCTATCGCCATATTGTGGTTGTCTTATCCCACAATTAGTGAGAGCATTACGCGCGTGATCCGGGTTTGTCCCGAAATTTTCACGATATGAGGGATGTGTGAGCGCTAATTGTAAGAGATATCTATCAGCAAAAGTATATCCTATTATTCCCTCCAAATATTGTAGTGATTGATGAAACCTGAGATGAGAGACCAGAACTGGTAATAGAAGTGAATGTTGAATGATATCGCACTGAATACCAGTTGTATAAAAGCCTTTACTGCTTAGAACTACAGTAACATCACGTTTGAGATCACTTTTCATTCGCATTTCCTGTAATTTCTCTTCTTTTTGAAGAAGAGTTTGTTTATCAATATATGAGACCTTTTTCTTGTTGGCCAATAAGTGACGAAACTTCACGTAATCCCTCCACGCCTTTTGGTATTTAGGATTTCCCGCATAACTAAGTTGTGGCGGTCGAATCCCAAAGTGGACGATAACAGGGAATCCGTCGTCAGCTTTGGTTTTGATTGAATCACTTTTATTACTTTCATTTTGATCACAGATGTTGTCGTTGTCTCTGTTGTGGCCATCAATTAAGTCATCGGTTTCCCTATCAATTTGATCGACTCTCAGGGAAGAGGGTTTCATACCGGGACGCATTACTATCATTCCTTTCAAGTGTTTTGCGAATGTCATCCACTCTTCTTCTGACATATGTTTATATTCTTCTAACCTTTTTTCATCAATAATAGGCTTATTATTATTAATTAAATATTGCAAGATCAAATTCAATGACAACAATTCCTTTCCATTTTCGTTGAGAAGACGGGAAAATCGGGGATAAAAATGAAATCGCGGACACCCGTCCTCATCCCCTTTGGCTTTAAGGTTCAAATCGACTAATTCTAATATCTCGAGGAATACAAAACGTGTGAAATACTCCAAATCAGAGACACAGAAATTATTGGGAAATTTCTCCTCAACGAAAGTAACCGTATATTCAATGTTAAAGCGAATCACTTTACAAGGAATCGGGTTATTCAATGGCCAGTGCGACAAAAGGGAATAACCGTCGAAGACATAGTTGTGTCCGCCGTGAGGTATAGTTGTCGGGAATTTAGTTAAAAAGTTTGTATTGGGACTAATCACTATTTGATAGTGATATAAACGGTTACTATTATTACTATTAGGATCACAGAGTGGGAGGTGCTCTTCGCCCGGATATATGCCGTGGCGAATACCAGTCTTTCTGGCTTTTGCGCTGCACCGACAAAGAGGTCCGTCGTTCATCTGAATACAATTCCAATTAATAATTAAAGTTAGAAAAACAAAATAAATCTATGTTTCAGAAGATATAAAGTGAAACAGACTTCTCCCGGGTCGTTGTACCACAACTCTTCATGAAGTCTTAGCGGATGCTTTTTCTTACGCTGCAACTCTTCATATGCTGTGTCTTCCCAGTCATCATCATTGGTCTCTGGAGGACCTGTCGTGGGATTGGATTCAGAAGTTTTATCCGAAGCTTCACTCAACGGATCATTATTTGCTTTTTCTTCAAATTTATTTTCTATGGATTAATACAAAACAATTTATTAAAATTTAAATAATTTACTCATAAGAAGTTCAATAAAGTATAAAACATAGAGATCTTAGTCTCACCCGTTTTTTGAAGTGCACTCTCTTTTTCGGACTCTTCTGTTGTATTTTCATTCCCTTCGTTGACATTTTGTTCAGAACTGTCTGTTGAAGAATCTGTTGTTTCGATTTGACTTTCATTTTGTTCTTTCATTTCGTTGACATTTTGATTGTCGGTTTTCTTTTTGTCATTTTCATCTTTTTTAATCCTTTCTTCTTCAGCGACATTAAACTTATTCAAGTGTTCATCGGTGTGGCAGTGCTCGAAACGGGCGCTTTTGTCCCTCAGGAATATATTACATATTTCTAAAGATAAGATACAATCAATTATTTCATTTGTAATAATAAAAATTAGGGGTATTTTTATAAGACCTCAAAAAAAATTGCTTATTTGCCGAATTTTCCCATGGGGTATTCGAGAATACCCCCTATCACCACCCCCTGCTTTAAATAAATTCTAAATTTTTTCTGTGAACTTTTTACTTGCTCAAATATTGAGGTACAATCCTTGAACACTATTCTAATTTAGAACTTACGACAAACGTATCCAAAAACAGTCAAAAAGTATTTTTCTTGAGAAGAATCGATGTCCAGATTCTGAGTTTTATCGTCATCTGATTTGGGAGAAGTCGTTTCAATTGGATATTCCTATCATTAAATAATAATTAATAAATATTTCAAAATAAAGTTACGCCAAATATATACCTTATTTTCAAGAGATTCGGCCGTCTTTTGTGCCAAATCGTATTCTCTCTATATTTCAAACAAATTAAATAATTGCAGTTAAAGACAATTAAAGACAATTAAAAACAATGAAAGCCATACTCTTTCCAATTGGGTTTCATTTTGTTGGCTTCGATTCAATTCCCGATTATTTCTGTTATTAAAATTACGGTTTTGTTTGCTTTGATTGTTGTTATGCCTCCAATTGCTTTCTGTTTGACCCCTGTCTGGGCAGCCGTAGCCCTGTTTATTGAACCTCTTGTTTGGCGGTCCGTCCAATTCCTGGTTACTCCTTTTAACGGTCGGTCCCGATATTGGCTGAAATTTTAATTTTAATTAAAAAAAATATAAGAGACGAATGACTTATAGATGACTTACGGGTCGAATATTAAAATTAGGTCTTTGCTGTTGTGTTTGAATCGGAGGTATAAGAGGCGTTGGTGCGGCCCAACCACCAATTGTCTGAAGCATTTGTAAGACATTCCATGACCCAGCATTCTGTCCATAAGCGGGTAGTCCTCCATATTGTGGGGGCGGCGGTGGAGCGCTATTATGTCCGTACATCGGAGGGACCCCCGAAGCCCACGGACTCGACTGACCGCTAAACCAATTCATTGTCTAAAAAGCCCACAAAAACCCTCTGTTTTTCTCTCATTGACTCTTAGACACCTTTAGTAAAGAGAGATTTGGTCCTTTTTATGTCATCTCAGCTGAGGTACAGTTTAAAGTCTAAAGTGTCTAAACTTTAGACGGAATACTATAATTCTCTTTTAGTGCTGCAAATAATTAATAATAATTTCAATTCAATATTTAATTCAAAAAAATTTGTATTAAAACATGTTTTTAATAATTAAAAATAAGTTTTTATATTAAAATCCATTTAAAGTGACTCTACTGTAACCCAATATTTTGTTTATGGGTTTGAGTACAGTATTGATGATTAGAGCCAACAATAATTAACGTAAATCGTTGTGAAAACGTCTCAACAAAAGCGTTTTCATAGTTTTTGAACTCATGTTTTTGTAAACTATAAACAAATATATTTTATTTTAATCATATTATAAACATTTAAAAATCAATTCCATTGAAGACAACAAATGGATAATAAAGAGAATGAAGAAGAGATTAGGAAATGCTTTCTTCCGGTAAGTCTTTTATGGCTTATATTTTATTTATTGGTTTTATTTATCGGACAGAATGACGACGACCTTCCCTTCGAAGAAGATATTCTTCGAAACCCGTTTTCTGTTAAGCATTGGCTGAGATATATCGACCATAAAAGAGATTCTTCTCCAGAAGTGGTGAATATGATCTATGAAAGAGCCCTAAAAGAACTTCCTGGAAGTTATAAATTATGGATCGGATATTTGCGGCTAAGAGTCACTCAAACAAAAGGCAAACCAATAATTGATCCCATTTTTAGAGCAGTGAATAATTGCTTCGAACGATCGCTAGTCTTCATGAATAAAATGCCCCGAATTTGGATAGAGTTCTGTCAGTTTCTAATAACTCAGAAACAGATAACTCGTTCGCGTCGAACACTGGATCGGTCTCTACAGTCACTACCGATTACTCAACACAACCGGATTTGGCCGATATATCTCTCTTTAATCAAAACATATGACATTCCAGAAACGGCTGTCAGAGTATATAAACGCTATTTGAAGCTCAATCCAGAAGAGGCCGAAGACTTTGTTGAGTACTTGATATCTGTCGGACGTTTGGATGAGGCGGCCCTCAAATTGGCGGAAATCGTTAATAGGGATGACTTTATCTCAAAAGAAGGAAAATCAAAACATCAGTTGTGGACTGAATTGAGTGAAATTATTTGTAAAAATCCGGATAAAGTAAAGTCACTTAATGTTAACGCAATTCTTCGCGAAGGTATTAAAAGATATAGTGATCAACAGGGAATGCTTTGGATCAGTTTAGCCGAATATTACACTAGAAGTGGTCTCTTTGAAAAGGCCACTGATATCTATGAAGAGGCCATTCTCTCTGTTATGACAATTAGAGACTTCTCTCAAGTGTTTGACGCTTACTCTCAAAGCGAAGAACAACTAATTAAAGCAAAAATGGATTTGACTTCACTTTCAGAAGAGGATGACATCGATTTAGAACTTCGTTTAGTTCGTTATGAAGATATCATAGAAAGGCGACCACTTCTGTTAAACAGTGTCGCTCTCAGACAAAACCCACACAATGTGGAGGAGTGGCACAAACGAATCAAATTATTAGAGTCTAAACCGGAACAAGTGGTCGAAGTATATACTGAAGCCGTTCAGACTGTGAATCCAAAACTTGCGGCCGGAAAACTACACACACTTTGGGTTAATTTCGCGAAGTTTTACGAAGAGAACGACCAAATCGAAGACTCGCGACTTATCTTCGAAAAAGCGGTTACGACTGAATTTACTAAAGTTGAAGATTTAGCCACCATTTGGTGTGAATGGAGTGAAATGGAGTTAAGACACAATAATTGGAAGGAAGCTCTCGATCTAATGCAAAGGGCGACCGCAGCCCCCGATAAAAAAGTAGGATATTATGATCAAACTGAAAGCGTTCAGAAAAGAGTTCATAAGTCTTTGAAGATATGGTCGATGTACGCAGACTTAGAGGAGAGTTTCGGAACTTTTAAAACAACGAAATCAGTTTACGATAGAATTATTGAACTTCGAATCGCGACGCCACAGATTATCATTAATTACGGACTATTTCTTGAAGAACAGAACTATTTTGAAGAGGCGTTCAAAGCTTACGAAAAAGGAATTTCTCTCTTCCGTTGGCCTAATGTTTATGATATCTGGAACACATATTTGACAAAATTCCTTAAAAGATACAAGGGTAATAAATTGGAAAGAATTAGAGACCTTTTTGAGCAATGTTTGAACGGTTGTCCCCCAAAATTTGCCAAAAATTTCTATTTATTATACGCCAAATGTGAAGAAGACTTCGGTTTAGCAAAACATGCGATGAGTGTTTACGAGCGCTCCATTCAATCAGTTTTACCCGAAGAACGATTTGAAATGTATAACATTTTTATAAGAAAAGCGGCCGAAATGTTTGGAGTCACTCATACGCGACAAATATATGAAAAGGCTATTGAAGTGCTTAGTGATAGTCAGGCACAGGAAATGTGTATCAGATTTGCCGAATTGGAACGTAAATTAGGAGAAATTGATAGGGCCCGGGCTATATATGCCCACTGCAGTCAAATGTGTGACCCCAGAACTACACATCAATTTTGGAACACTTGGAAAGAATTTGAAATAAAACACGGAAATGAAGATACCATTAGAGAAATGTTAAGAATCAAGAGGTCAGTGGCAGCCACTTTTAACACCCAGGTCAACTTCATGACCGCTCAAATGATGGCTGCAGTGAATGCAACTGAACAAAACGATACCAATAAAATGACTGAATTAGAAAATAACGCAAATACTATGAATGAGTCAACGAATATAACGGCTGTCACTCAAAAAAGTTCTGTTCTTTTTGTCAAATCTAATACAAAGACAAATGAAGAAAAAATAGATACTTTACCAAGAACTGCAAATCCCGATGAAATCGATATCAATGATGACGAAGAAGAGGAAGACGAAGAGCAAGAAAAATCTATAAAAGACAAAGGTTTGTAACTGTTGTGAATTTAGACTTTTATTAACAATTTTTTTTGTTACAGATATTCAACAAAAAATGGTTCCGCGAGAAGTATTCGGAAGTCTTAGAACAGAAGATGACGACGACTAATGTTTTTTTAAAAGTCTTTACTTAATTCAGTGAAATCAGATAATAGTGACAACAAATTACTTTTTTGTGTTGAGTTAAGAACAGATTGTCTTTGTTTTAAATCATACAAATTATGTCGAATGCTATCAATATAACCGTCAATTTCTTCGGAATTGTTTTGATTTTGAGTAAAATCATCAGAAAGAGACGTGAATTTATTAGAGGATTGACTTCCATTTTCTTCGACCATCACTTCATTGCTCTTAATTTCACTTTGATTTCTATGATTTGTTTCCAAATTTTGTAAATAATATTCTTTTGTCGATTCGTCCATCTCTTGATTCATCTGTAATTAATTTATAATTTTAAAAATAAATTTTTAATAAATATTTTGACATTACTTTGATTTTGTGAAGATATGTCACAAACTCTTCTTTAAAGTCTTTATCTTTACAACAATAATCGACTACAGAAATAACTGAAGACTTTAAACAAATCACTTCAAGAGTTTTGAAGACCAAATGTTTTGTATGAAAGTTATTACAATTTTTATAAACGAATAGAATATAAGTACTAATCATTTGAATAATTTTTTGCTTCACTTCAAGAGAAGTCTCATTAAATGTTAAACGAATAAAGAAATTGAAAACCTTTTCAGTGAAATCAAAATTTAAAGCAATTTTGTTGTTTTGTTTCGTTAAATCGAAAATTTGATAAAACTTTTTGAAGATTTTTTCAACAAAAGTTTTGTCGAAACGATTCGGTAATAAAACCGTCAATATTTCAATAAAGTCGATGTAAAGGTCGGGTTCTGTCAGTATTAAGAAGTTTTTCCAAAATAATTCGAAACAATAATTGAGAGAATTAGAGTCCAATTCATTAGTCATTAAAAGATATTTCAAAATATTGATATTATATTTGGTTAAAGGGTTTCCATTTTCTATAAAAGTCTTGATTTTATTAAAACAATCTTTGATTTGTTGAGTCGACAAAACAGTAAAAGTGTTGGGAATTCTCCAAACTCTAGAATAAGTCAATAAATCGTAATCTTTTAGCAAATATTCTAATTCAATGTCTTTGAGGAATGGTATCAATCGATTGATAACTGAAGTAATATTCGCTAATTTTGAATCATTAATATCAGAAGATATTGTCATTAAAAGAGAACAAAATTGATAAGAAAGGGGTAATTTAGAGACTCGAGCAACAAAACAGATTATATCCGAGGCCAAAATTGTGCAAATATTTTCTTCTGATAGCAATTGTCTCATAAGAATCAATTCCACACAATGAAAGTGTTGTTTATTGAGAGTTGCAATCAATTGGCAGATATAGAATGCTATCGACTCATAGAAACTCATTTTTCTGAAAAAATAACAATTGATTTAAGTTTTAGTGTTTGAAAACAACGAAAACAACAAAAACTTACAAATTTTGGTGAACTTTCGATAAATCGATAGCTTTTGTTTCATAAACTTTTGTCAAACAATTGGGTAAAATCTTGAAAATTGTCGACAAAATACAGTTTTCCGACTGTTTTGAAGAAGAGATCCACAGCTCTATAATTGTGTCCTCAATTTGAGACAACTTTTGCATTAAATTATTTAATCCCAAAATGTAGTGAAAGTAAGAATCAGTAGAACTGTTGTCAGAATTGCAGTAATTCTCAAAGTTTAAGATAATTTGTGGTAAACTTTCATTTGTTGACAATTCAATCAAAATAGTCTCGTCTTCGAAGTCGTTTGAAAACAATTTGTCGAAAATATCTTTATTTTGGAGAAGAGTTCCGACACTTAAATCCTGTTGACTCATAATCTCCTAAATTAAAAAAACAAATCCATTAACGGATGAAATAAATCTTAAAAACAAATTTACATTAAAAGAGTCATCAAAAGTGAAGGAGTCGTCAGACATTCTCATAAAAAACTTGAATTTAAGACAAAACTAATTAATTGTAATTAAGTTTAAATGCACTTAAAATCAGTTTATTTTCAAATCTAAACAAATGTTTTTGTATTTTCGCGCCAAAAGAGTGAAAGAAAATGACGTCTAAAATAAAAGTGTTATTCAATCGGAAGTCAGAGTTTGGGCCACATTTGCGTTCCTTTACTTCCTTTTCTCTCTTCAATGAGTTTTGGTTTAAACCATAACTTATTTAATATTTTTTAAATTAATTAATTGTGACCTAAACTATGGCTAAGGTTTGTTTTAATCATTATTTAGATTTAGTTTTATATCATTTCTATGTTTTTAAATCAAAATTTAGAAGAATTAAAGTGTTTTTCATAACTAAAATAGACTTCAAAAGTGACTCATTTTTAACTTTAATTTATTTTGTGATTTAAAACTAATTTAATATTTATTTTCTGATTTAAAGTCTGGTTTTGTAAAAGTGGTTAAAAGTAAGGCGTATTTCAAACGATTTCAGGTTAAGTTCAAAAGGAGAAGAGGTTTGTCTCAAATGAGTTGTTGTTTTGCCGACAAATTAATTAACATTTGTTTGAAAAGAGGGTAAAACCGATTATTACGCGCGAAAACGTCTTGTGGTTCAGGACAAGAATAAATACAATACTCCGAAGTATCGGATGATTGTCCGCTTCACCAACAAAGACATCATTTGTCAGATCGCATACGCGAAGATTGAGGGCGACGTCGTTGTCTGCGCCGCGTATTCCCACGAATTGCCAAAATATGGCGTAAAAGTTGGTCTCACTAATTATGCGGCCGCTTATTGTACGGGACTTCTTCTCGCCCGAAGAGTATGTCTTCTTTCCTAATGATTCAGTGATTAAATGATTTATTGTTTGCTCAGTTGCTGAAGAAATTCCATTTGGATGACATCTATAAGGGAAGTGAAACCGTAACCGGAGAACAGTATAATGTGGAAGACGTTGAGGGAAAGCCCCGAGCATTTCGAGCATACTTAGATATCGGACTGGCCCGCACCACAACCGGCGCCCGAGTCTTCGGTGCAATGAAAGGCGCGGCCGACGGAGGCATTGATATTCCGCACTCGACTAAACGTTTCCCCGGATATGACGGCGAGAATAAGGAATTTAACGCTGAAATCCATCGAAAACACATCTTCGGTACTCATGTGGCCGACTATATGAGAACATTAATGGAAGAGGACGAGGAGGCCTTCAAACGACAGTTCTCTCGATTCAATAAAAACGGAATAACTCCGGATGAGGTTATTATATGATTCTTATTCCTAACAATAGATTCAAATGATTTGTTTGTTGACAGTTGGAGGGTATTTACTCGAAGGCGCACTCTTCCATCAGAGCTGATCCTGAATACAAACACACACAGAAGAAGACCTACGAAACTAAGAAGAGATTTAACTCTAAAAAGATTACTTTAGCCGCCAGAAAGAATAAGATCGCGCAGAAAAAGAAGACCGTTCTTCAGAGAATTGCCGCCAACGCTGACGAGTGATGTGTCGATTGATTTCTTTTTGAATAAACCGAAGATTTATTAAAATAAATGTTTTTGAAATTACTTAACATTTATTTATTAAAATTTTAATACTTTTAGAATGCATTTCAAAACATATGACCGAACGTTTTGAAGCCTTTTATATAAATATAAATTAAGAATTAGTCCGAAAACCAGTTGTGTTCTTAAGAACCGGTGTTTAACTAATAGTCTGAGAGACAATACAAAAGGCATTAATCAGTAGAGCATTAAAATAGTGGCCAAACATCACAATCATAGCTACCATTAATGTATTGCATTTGTCAACATTTCATCGTTTGAAACAAATATATCCAAACATTAAGTCTTAACTTAAGGCACAAAATAAAGTACAAACTGAATGACCGTCTTTTTTGTCATTATTTGTTTGACGGCCGGACAGTCTGTGCGATATATATTATATACGCTTTGGTTGAGAAGTGATTTTGTTTTGCATAACATTTCAAATTACAAATATATTGAAGCTATTGTTTACACCGAAGCCAATGGTGTTTATGAGCACCGGAACAATCAGTCAAATCAACACCACTCGGCCTTATAGTTAAACTCTTTAAATAACAATTGTTCTTTGGCTGCAAGAGGTCGCGGCTCTTTAGGAGGACTCAATACCGGCTGTTCTGATGTAAACTCCTCATCAAAGTTTGTCACGTCTTCAGGAGAGCGAATAGTCGGTACAAACGGAGGTTTCGTTTTGCGAGTAATTAAGTCGTCCCAATTGATGTGCTGTCCAACAAAAATCATTTTTAATGAAATAAAATCTTTTCTTAAGACTACAAAATATAAGACATACCCTGAAGAAGGCCTGTTTCTTCACGTCTTCAGCGTCGCGTTCACTCGAACCTAATCTTCGTTCGGGATTTTTGCGTAATAACTTAATTCAAATAAATTTATAAATAAAAAGATGACACAAATTGTTATGACTCACTCGTCTCATAATAGCAATTGATTCAAGAGATAAGAACCGGGGGTATCTGACCTCATCGTTAACAATACTATCAAATACTTCTTCCTCGTCATCGCCGGGAAATGGAGACTATAAATGAAATTAAATAATTTAAATAAAAATATAAAATACTATATATTAGAGGATATATAAAAGGATATAAAATACTTAAAAAAGAACGAACCTCTCCGACAAGCATTTCAAATATAAGAACACCGAATCCCCACCAGTCAACTGCTCGAGTATAGGAAGTTTCAGTTAATACTTCTGGAGCCAAGAATTCAGGAGTTCCACAGAAAGTGCCGGTTCTGTCGGCATAACCGATGCCTTCTTTACAAAGACCGAAATCAGCGATTTTGACGTAACCTTCGCTATCGAGGAGTAGATTATCGAGTTTTAAGTCTCTGTAAAGAAAATTAATAATTAAAACCAAAGATTATTTGAAACAATAAGTCATACCTATAGACGATATTATTTATATGCAAATATTGAAGTCCGAGGACAACACATGCGGCGTAAAAAGTAGCCCTGGTCTCATTGAAAATGTCATTATGGATGTGCATCATAAGATCGCCCCCACACGCGTACTCCATAACGAAGCAGACGTGTTGACTCGTCTGAAAACAGGCGAAGAGATTCACCAAAAATGGATGTCTCACACGAGTTGCCGTCTCGAAGATACGCTTCTCTGCCATAAGACTTTCGACTTCGTCTCTTGCGATTATGTCTCCTTTTTTCAATGCTTTAATAGCGAAGTACTCTCCAGTCTTTCGATGTTTACTAAGAATTACCTGAAATTATAAATAAATCATATATTAAACTATTATCCATATATTAAATTAAAGTAATATACTTTTCCAAAATGTCCTCTTCCAAGAACACTTATGAATTCAAAGTTTTCTAAATTGACATCAGAAGCAAAAGCTTCGACTTTAGTTGTGTTATCCTCGTCGGGTAACTCAATGATCGGTTCAGGACTTGCGGAGTATACGCTCCGAACTCTATTAATATCAATACTATTGTCATCAACACTAATACTATTAATGTTTTCGATTCTCATATTATTATTAAACGATTCGATAATTTCAGGCGACGGCTCTTTAATGATAGGACTGGGAGTGATTGTTTCAGATGTGTTGATATCATGTAGAAAATCGAACTCTTGTAGAGCGGAACCAATTTGACTGTCTTCATATTGAGGAACAGTTTCTGGTTTAAAATTACTTTGAGTTTGACTCGAATCGACTCGTTTTATATCCGTTCGATTCGAATCAGTCTTAGGTTTAGTATAAGAGACGGAATCAGTAAATGAAATCTCATTAAACTTTGTTTGTGAAGTATTGGCGTTATTGGGCGAAGCGATATTCTGCTCAGAAGAAGCCTGAGGTATGGCCCGCTTCATAAGTCGACCCCAAGTGGCGACATTGATGTTCATCTGATTGGGTCGAAGGAAATTTTTGCCCTTATGTCGGAACAACTTTTGGCGCTGGAGTTTCGGTTTTCGGCTAATCATTGGATTCAAAAATTTGATTTCAGCGAAAAGGATTCCCTGGGGCTCCAAATATAAAGGAATTCCATGTCTGTTATCATCAATAAATTCTTCTAAACGTAGAAATTTAAGCGCACAGAGAGATCTCCAGTCGTGCCAATAGATCTGAATTTCAAGTTCACGACTTCTGTCTAAATCCAAACTAAAGCGTTGGTCCCAAGCCTTTTGACTGCACAGTTTCCAACTGGTTTGGCCGACCGACACATTGTCTAACTTAAGAACAGCCATTATTTCATTAGATGTCTCGTCTTTAATAGAATAGGATCGAGAAGAAGTCCTTCCGAGTCCTTTAGATCGAACCAAACCTCGAAGACCATCACCAGATACTGAGTTTGTGCGTGACCTGCCCGGTACGTCTTCTAGTAATCCCTGACAACCTATGAGTCTGACCTCAAGCTTTCCAGTGACAGCAGCGGCTTTTGTAATAGTTGAAGGGGTAGTGCTTTGAGCCGACTCTTTGGCGGAACTATAAGCAATTGTCGGCGAATAAATGGTTGGATTTGCGGACTGACTGTTATCCAGTTCAACCTTAAGAGCAGCAGATTTTGGTGAACCGGGTGGCAGTTGTTGTCGGCACAAATCCAATGCTTTACGCAAAACGTCTACCTTTTGACTCGACTCAAGAAGACTGTTCTGCGCTTCAGATAACGCCTTTTTATCACTTATTTTAAAACTTTGAAGTAATTTAATAACATTTTTGGCGCCGTCGACAACAGCGCACTCGACTTTAAGTCGATGGCGAAGTTCTTCGGTTCTCAATTCAAGTGGCGATAAAAGTTCTGTTACTTTTGCGGAACTAAAATCAGATCCAGAGTTAGTCCCAGTTGTGACCATTGTCTGACTATCGGTATTGTCGGTGGACTCTCTCTGTTTGACTCTCATAATCATCATTCGGATGTATTCAATCTTAGTCTTAGCGTCGGATAACATTTGTTGCGCTTCAGCCAATAATTTCCGATTCAGTCGACTGTCTTTCGAATTGGATCCGCTGTACATTTGGATCATATTTTCAGCGCCCGTTTTAACTTTCATTTCGATTGTCAGCTGTTTTTCCAGTGATTCCAAGCGTTGATTATAAGCAGAAGCCAATGGATTATCGGTACTTTCAGACACATCTTCGCGGTCAGAGATTTGATCTGGGATATCAATAGAGCTCTGGTCGTGATTTACTACAATATGAGCGTTCAGTTCCTGGAGGTCTTCCTGTAGTTCTTGTAATTTGTTGTTCGCTTTCTTTACAATTGAGTTAACATTAGATAAAGACTTCTTATCGGTAGTAACTCTTCGGAGATTTTCTGCGCCCTCTTTGATCTTCAGTTCTTTTCTTATCTCTTCCTTAACATTACGTTTGAGGTCTTTTAGTTTCTGTTGGAGATCACAATCACTCAAATCTTGTGGTAAACCGTATTTTAAAGACAATTCAAGAATTGGGGCCGAATTCATGGCAAACAAAGACTTTATAACAACTAATGAAAAACTAAGCGATCGATCGTTTGTTAAACAAATATAAATAAATAAATCTTTGGAATCGACGACAAAAAACAACTTATTTTAGACTGAAATCCAAAAAATAGTAAAAATAAGAATCGATTTAATCAACAAATAAGTGACCGAATTATGCGTTTGAGTCCACATTAATGTCATAACAATTTAATTCACAAAAATCATTGTCTCTGATCTGACAATAATTACTTTGAATTGTAAAACAGAGAAACAAAATTATTATTTATTTATTTAATCACTAATTAAATCATAACAATAATAATGAAAACATAACTCAAACCCAAACATAAAGTCGTTTTGATATGTGATTGAAAACTGACACTCAAAACACTTTTTGATTCAAATACAACGTTATGTCTAAGAGGGCGTTATGTCGGCTAATCATTACATCGATTAAACTAATCCTATTGACAACCAATTTATCTCATTTTACTTCTCATATATTTAATGATTTAATTTATAAATTCTTAGTTTATTTAATATAAAACATAACAAATTAAGTTTCATATAATCGTTGTGAGTCCTATATCTCTGAAAGTGTGTGCCATCTCTTAACGAGAAATAGAGGCAACGATTGTATTGAAAGGCAGTTATCGACACAAAAATACATTACGTCTAATGAGAGGCTGAAAGAGTTTTAGGCCATTCTATTGGAGACCTGTTTCTCGTTCTTTGCATTCTTTGTACTTATGCTGAACTCCACTCACTTTTCATCACATTTTAAGCACTAATAAATCTAAAGATTCTTAACAACTCTTTAGGCTTTTATATACTTTCAAATTCTTATTCTTTAAAATCTATATTACTTTAGATATAAATATTTGTCATTAATTTATTAATGTCTTAAGTGCTTCTTTTATCGCACCTAAAGCTTTTCCATTAATTCCAGGTAAGAATAAAGCATTTATTCTTGAAATTCTCCAAAATGAACATGGTTAAATATTTATTTTATAATATAAACTTTTATAATATAATTAATTTCCAAATAAGACTTATATATTAAGTCAATACTAAATAGCAATTAAAAAAATTAAAAATTCTTTATAATGCTCTTGCTAGTTATTTGAAATAACTTATTTATTTGCATTAAACTCAAAAATAACTGAAAATACTTTTAAAACTTTTAAGCAAGCAAAAATAGCTGGTTTTAAAATTTATTATAATTGTTCATCAAATTATATTCAATTATTAATAAAAGATTTTTATGGCCAACGAACCGATACGTTCAACATTTTTCTCAACAAACAAATGGGTTGATATTATTGGTATTTGTCTGTAATTTTATTTTTAATATTTCATTAAAAGTTATATAATTTTTAAAGAATTTTGAGACAATTTAATCAAAATTTGTCAAAAAAGTGGTTCAATAAAAAGGGAATTTTATATTTTAAAACTTTAATGTTTAGACATTTATTTTATTCAATCGAAACAAATACTGATTAAAGAGAATTGTATTTAGAGTTAAAGTATTTATAAAGCGTTTTAGTATTACAATCGTAGAGAAGACCAAAATGTCTTTGAAAAGGGAATCGATTTAATGGTAAACATCGTATAGAAGTCTTAACATTAGTTTAGGAATAAAATATGTTATTATATTATATAATATTTTCAAAATAGAAAAGAATTGAATTGAAAATATTTGAGGCTAAGATCGAGTGCTTCTCAAAGCTTTAAATGTCAATATTTGTTATCACTTTATTGACTAAATTCAATGTCCTTTCACATTTGATCACGTTTTAGCATTAATAGTAGTAGTAATAGTAGTCAGTGTTTCTTTTGAAAATTTTTACATCCATTTGACTCAGGTATCAATCATTGACTAAACATATCCACTAAACATGACTTTCAAATTCACGGAAATTTGTTTTTCAAATTCTTGTTTTCCAAAACATATTATAATTTAGTATTAATTGAAATAAAATCAAATTCAATATAAATTCGAGGAAAGTATTGAACTCAATAAGAAAATAACATTTAATATAATATACATCTTATTTATATAAAATGTATTATATATAAAATACCTATTTATCTGTCAAACAGTGTAACTATTCTATAGAATAGATTCTATGCCATAGAATCTATATCACACTTTTTATAAAGAAAAGTTTATTTAAAAACATTTATAGCTTAAGCCTTATATTATTTAAAAGTAATCCTTAAGACTGAAAAAAATAATCCAAAATTTCTTTAATTTAATCAAATTTCACAGAATATTCTGTAAACACTTTTATAATAAGTTTATTATTAAATAGTTTTATGAATAGAATCAGTAACCGATTTATTGTAAATGAATGGACCAAACTTAAGGCTTAAAGAAGTTTTCGTTAAAATTGAGTTTTCAGTGAAAACTTTTTACTAAATAAACTAAGAATAACATAACATATATATAGAAGATATTAGACTTCAAACATTTCAAACCCTGATTTTGACTTATCAAGAATTAACTTAAATCGGATTCTGACTGTATATGGTTTATAGCTAACTGTTATTCTATTCAAAACAAATGGACAAAACATTTGAATAATTGCGAGAAATGTTTAACAGAAGTTAAATGTAATAAATTTTATACTTTTGTTCGTTATTTTTCGAATTAATATTCTTTAGACAAAACGAGTGACAAATGGCAACAGAAATGTTATTATGTTTTTGACATCAATTCATATAATATTTGGTGAAACGAAGCTCTGAAATGCTTTGAAATATCAAAGAATTTGTTTAATATTTCATTGAACTCAAAACAAATCTTTAAAAAAGAAAATAAGTAAAGACGTGACGGGAAAACAGAAATTCACTTTTAGTTCAATTATTCAATTGATTGCAATCATTTACTTAAACGTAACTTAAATTCTATGGCTTTTATATATAATTATATATATTATTCAAATATACTCATAGTTAATTCAAATTAGCTTGTTCAAATTGTATAGAATTCAAGTCATATGAAAATATTAAAATATCAGATTCTCCTGAAGTCTTGTATTTAATAGTAGAATACATCATATGATGAAGCAATTTGGTCCAGGTTACATAATATCCGAGTTACATAATGTTCCTTTACTGACATAAATAAAGTCATTGGTAAAGGGCATCAATATTTTCCTTTAAAATATTGGCAATATATCGATTCTTATTAATTCGAGCATGCTCCTTATAAATATGAAGGTTGAAATTTGTATCTTTTAAAACTTAAAAGTTATCACTAAAAAAAACTTTAATTATTTACGTAGAGCATGAAATAAGAGTAGGTTTGATAAGATCTACTTGAAAATCAAGTGAACTACTTTATTTGACAAAATTCTACTTGGTAAATTTATTCAAACCTAAAAGAAATAGTTGTTTGGAAATTCAAAAATCCTTTTAAAATTGTCAGTTAGTCTACAGATTACTTGATTTTACCATAACATATTGTTCTACCTACTTGATTTTAGAAATTGTATCTGGCAACACTAAATAAGAGATGACTAACAATAAAATTATTTTATTGGTGGCCCTAATCCTATGTTAATCACGCAATCACTGAATGACTGCTAAAATGAGTTTTTTAAATCATATAATTTAAAGAGTAATTCATTAAAACATGAATATAATCGGATTTAACTGATTTAATTCAACTGCAATCAGTTGAAATAGGATTTCAAAATTATAACCAAAATTTCATTAATAAATTTAGTCAATTCAACCCTCAGTATATAAGGACAAACCATAATTTGAATAATTCAAATATATGTTTGTTCCTAACAATTAAAGTCAGCAACTTTTAAATCTGATGGAAAGCTGTGACTTTTGTGAACACAAATAAAAAGTCAGATCATATCATATTTGCTTTATTGGAAACATTAATGTTTTCACAACAAAAATCATTTTTGTATATCATTTGATTTGATTTTTTTTTCTTAAATCCGATCACAAACTCATATATTCTTTCTTTTATTATATCAAAGTTGGCTAAAGTTTAGATATGTTGAGACTTAAAAAAATATATGACCAGTGCTTCAGAGTATTGGCCATTACTTCGATTATTACTTAAATCTGGGAACAACCAGATGTTAGGGTAAATGTCTCAAAACTATATATCATTCAAATTCAAAGTTGAAAAATAGCACAAATAGTATCGCTATTTTGTGAATTTAAAAAAATCAAGAATAGAAAGTAATACTACCTTTTCATTAGTCTTATATGAATGGAGATTGAATTCAAATTCATAAGAACCAGGGTTTTATTGAAACTGTCTTAAAACAATTCTAACATATTTTAGACATAATTTTTAATTAACTTCAATATTATTTCAATAGCGATAGAAAGTGTCTGAAAACAGTTCGCGTTTTTATTGCACTCAAAACTGTCTTAAAAGGAGTTTTAAGTTCTGATTGATCACTTTGAAATGGATTCACCCTTTCATTTGGTCTTAAGAAATATTTCTCAAAATAATGGTCACTCACACACTCCTAATGAAAACCTTATAATTTAAATCTTATTTCTTTAAATTTAACAAAATTTAAATTTTATTCATTTATTAAAATATGAGATAAAATATATGAAAAGTGTCTATCATTTTAGGTCTTTTAAATGCTAGTAAAAGCTCTAAAAGTGTCTGTTATGTGTTGTAACTTAAGACTAAAGAATATTAAATAAACCCTTGCAACTATTAAACAAAAAGGGACACATTATTTTGACTTTTGTTAATTTTCTTATAAAAGTCTGATAGAAAAAAACTATTATATTTTAGTCATGACTTATGACTGACTGTTCCCTTGGAGGGAATTCATTACATATCATACATATTACAGCTTAAGTCTATTTGAAAGCAAAGCTCATAACATCTTTCAATAAATATAAGATTATTCTATAAGTAAAGAAATCTACTTATTTATCCATAGAGTTATTGGAAGTGATAATACAGACAATAGTTTTGTTTTATCAATGATTTAATATTAAACGTATTTTTATCTTTAAAGGACTCGAATTCAAAATGAGATACATCTCAACCATTAAATATGAATAAATTGCTTTAGTTTAGGAATATATCCATACATCTCTTTGTGAACTGAATTTTGAAAGAAATTGATTGATTCGGATGACATCACGAAATTACAATTGACTCTTATATTCATTGATGTGTTTGTATTGCAACTCATTTTAACCCCACTTTAATAAAATTCTAAGAAAAAAAAGACAAATAAAATTCTTGGAAATTGGAAGTGATTTGAAAATCTAAACAGAAATTAAGTCAATTTTATTCAAATATATTTAGAAAAATCAATTCCATTAGTTTTACTACAATGGGATTAAGAAATGAATGATTTTGTCATTACTATCGTTACTATCCTATAGTTTACTACAGATTTTAATATTAATATACTTTCATAAAATGATAGCAGAAAATAAAATATCGGTTACTATAAATTACATATTTGTTTAATGTATTGACTCATTGCAAGCGTCCAATCATTACGGGATTTCATTCATATTCACATTATGTTTCCTGAAATAGCTTCTCATCAATTATATAAACGGTTATAATCACTATGTTTTAAGTCATTGTCAGACAATATTTGCATAACTGGCAGAACAATAAATTAAAATCGTTGAACATATAAATCACCTCATATTCTGTTAAATAGCGGTTCCAAAACTTTAATAGCCATTTGTGTTACGATTTATTTCCATTGATTGCAATTAGATAGCAGTTTATGTAAAACATTAATTTATCGACGACAACCATATTCTACACCATTTCACACCACAGCTGCACAGAATTGCACAGAATTGCCACACAATTCCACTTTGAATCACATTCTATACTAGCATAAATTTCATTATTATTTTATTTAAGATTATTCCTCAAAACAATTCCAAACAATTTGAGAAATATTTCACTTTTTATTTAGATTTTCAGTGGAAACCGATTTCTGGAATTTTTAAATATTTTTGTTAAAACTGAGGACAACCCTCTGAAAAACCCTGTTTTACATTATTTTGAATTAATGTGTAAAACGTAATCAAAATAAAATTTATCAAGGGAAAAGCAAGTGCGAGTGTGTGTGTGTGTGTGTGTGTGTGTGTGTGTGTGTGTGTGTGTGTGTGTGAGAGAGAGAGAGAGAGA